>CAUOPU010000068.1:0-68618 GCA_963457615.1 Nicrophorus investigator | reverse complement strand
TCGATGAAACTTTAACTGGATACTTCTAGGAGTAATCCAAGCATTATAGCGAAGAAAGAATTTTTTTATCTCGCTTGGTTCAAGAAATAATTAATAAAAATAACAAATAATTCTTGATTAAAATTTAATTATTTTCTTCACAAGGAATGATCCTAAAAATTATCTGAGTTCACCATGTAGCTTTATAGAAGCTAAGCGTTAATATGAATGTTCATTTTTTAAAATCGGATCGGTAGAACTGTAGTTACAGCGCAGAAATTTGCGTGCAAAATGCGTTTATTTTTGGCTGAAACGTTCATATCCGGAGACTTTGAATTTATTGCTCAAAAAATAAATTTATCTTTTGAATGCGTGGAGCGATTTCGATGAAACTTTAACTGGATACTTCTAGGAGTAATCCAAGCATTATAGCGAAGAAAGAATTTTTTTATCTCGCTTGGTTCAAGAAATAATTAATAAAAATAACAAATAATTCTTGATTAAAATTTAATTATTTTCTTCACAAGGAATGATCCTAAAAATTATCTGAGTTCACCATGTAGCTTTATAGAAGCTAAGCGTTAATATGAATGTTCATTTTTTAAAATCGGATCGGTAGAACTGTAGTTACAGCGCAGAAATTTGCGTGCAAAATGCGTTTATTTTTGGCTGAAACGTTCATATCCGGAGACTTTGAATTTATTGCTCAAAAAATAAATTTATCTTTTGAATGCGTGGAGCGATTTCGATGAAACTTTAACTGGATACTTCTAGGAGTAATCCAAGCATTATAGCGAAGAAAGAATTTTTTTATCTCGCTTGGTTCAAGAAATAATTAATAAAAATAACAAATAATTCTTGATTAAAATTTAATTATTTTCTTCACAAGGAATGATCCTAAAAATTATCTGAGTTCACCATGTAGCTTTATAGAAGCTAAGCGTTAATATGAATGTTCATTTTTTAAAATCGGATCGGTAGAACTGTAGTTACAGCGCAGAAATTTGCGTGCAAAATGCGTTTATTTTTGGCTGAAACGTTCATATCCGGAGACTTTGAATTTATTGCTCAAAAAATAAATTTATCTTTTGAATGCGTGGAGCGATTTCGATGAAACTTTAACTGGATACTTCTAGGAGTAATCCAAGCATTATAGCGAAGAAAGAATTTTTTTATCTCGCTTGGTTCAAGAAATAATTAATAAAAATAACAAATAATTCTTGATTAAAATTTAATTATTTTCTTCACAAGGAATGATCCTAAAAATTATCTGAGTTCACCATGTAGCTTTATAGAAGCTAAGCGTTAATATGAATGTTCATTTTTTAAAATCGGATCGGTAGAACTGTAGTTACAGCGCAGAAATTTGCGTGCAAAATGCGTTTATTTTTGGCTGAAACGTTCATATCCGGAGACTTTGAATTTATTGCTCAAAAAATAAATTTATCTTTTGAATGCGTGGAGCGATTTCGATGAAACTTTAACTGGATACTTCTAGGAGTAATCCAAGCATTATAGCGAAGAAAGAATTTTTTTATCTCGCTTGGTTCAAGAAATAATTAATAAAAATAACAAATAATTCTTGATTAAAATTTAATTATTTTCTTCACAAGGAATGATCCTAAAAATTATCTGAGTTCACCATGTAGCTTTATAGAAGCTAAGCGTTAATATGAATGTTCATTTTTTAAAATCGGATCGGTAGAACTGTAGTTACAGCGCAGAAATTTGCGTGCAAAATGCGTTTATTTTTGGCTGAAACGTTCATATCCGGAGACTTTGAATTTATTGCTCAAAAAATAAATTTATCTTTTGAATGCGTGGAGCGATTTCGATGAAACTTTAACTGGATACTTCTAGGAGTAATCCAAGCATTATAGCGAAGAAAGAATTTTTTTATCTCGCTTGGTTCAAGAAATAATTAATAAAAATAACAAATAATTCTTGATTAAAATTTAATTATTTTCTTCACAAGGAATGATCCTAAAAATTATCTGAGTTCACCATGTAGCTTTATAGAAGCTAAGCGTTAATATGAATGTTCATTTTTTAAAATCGGATCGGTAGAACTGTAGTTACAGCGCAGAAATTTGCGTGCAAAATGCGTTTATTTTTGGCTGAAACGTTCATATCCGGAGACTTTGAATTTATTGCTCAAAAAATAAATTTATCTTTTGAATGCGTGGAGCGATTTCGATGAAACTTTAACTGGATACTTCTAGGAGTAATCCAAGCATTATAGCGAAGAAAGAATTTTTTTATCTCGCTTGGTTCAAGAAATAATTAATAAAAATAACAAATAATTCTTGATTAAAATTTAATTATTTTCTTCACAAGGAATGATCCTAAAAATTATCTGAGTTCACCATGTAGCTTTATAGAAGCTAAGCGTTAATATGAATGTTCATTTTTTAAAATCGGATCGGTAGAACTGTAGTTACAGCGCAGAAATTTGCGTGCAAAATGCGTTTATTTTTGGCTGAAACGTTCATATCCGGAGACTTTGAATTTATTGCTCAAAAAATAAATTTATCTTTTGAATGCGTGGAGCGATTTCGATGAAACTTTAACTGGATACTTCTAGGAGTAATCCAAGCATTATAGCGAAGAAAGAATTTTTTTATCTCGCTTGGTTCAAGAAATAATTAATAAAAATAACAAATAATTCTTGATTAAAATTTAATTATTTTCTTCACAAGGAATGATCCTAAAAATTATCTGAGTTCACCATGTAGCTTTATAGAAGCTAAGCGTTAATATGAATGTTCATTTTTTAAAATCGGATCGGTAGAACTGTAGTTACAGCGCAGAAATTTGCGTGCAAAATGCGTTTATTTTTGGCTGAAACGTTCATATCCGGAGACTTTGAATTTATTGCTCAAAAAATAAATTTATCTTTTGAATGCGTGGAGCGATTTCGATGAAACTTTAACTGGATACTTCTAGGAGTAATCCAAGCATTATAGCGAAGAAAGAATTTTTTTATCTCGCTTGGTTCAAGAAATAATTAATAAAAATAACAAATAATTCTTGATTAAAATTTAATTATTTTCTTCACAAGGAATGATCCTAAAAATTATCTGAGTTCACCATGTAGCTTTATAGAAGCTAAGCGTTAATATGAATGTTCATTTTTTAAAATCGGATCGGTAGAACTGTAGTTACAGCGCAGAAATTTGCGTGCAAAATGCGTTTATTTTTGGCTGAAACGTTCATATCCGGAGACTTTGAATTTATTGCTCAAAAAATAAATTTATCTTTTGAATGCGTGGAGCGATTTCGATGAAACTTTAACTGGATACTTCTAGGAGTAATCCAAGCATTATAGCGAAGAAAGAATTTTTTTATCTTGCTTGGTTCAAGAAATAATTAATAAAAATAACAAATAATTCTTGATTAAAATTTAATTATTTTCTTCACAAGGAATGATCCTAAAAATTATCTGATTTCACCATGTAGCTTTATAGGAGCTAAGCGTTAATATGAATGTTCATTTTTTAAAATCGGATCGGTAGAACTGTAGTTACAGCGCAGAAATTTGCGTGCAAAATGCGTTTATTTTTGGCTGAAACGTTCATATCCGGAGACTTTGAATTTATTGCTCAAAAAATAAATTTATCTTTTGAATGCGTGGAGCGATTTCGATGAAACTTTAACTGGATACTTCTAGGAGTAATCCAAGCATTATAGCGAAGAAAGAATTTTTTTATCTCGCTTTGTTCAAGAAATAATTAATAAAAATAACAAATAATTCTTGATTAAAATTTAATTATTTTCTTCACAAGGAATGATCCTAAAAATTATCTGAGTTCACCATGTAGCTTTATAGAAGCTAAGCGTTAATATGAATGTTCATTTTTTAAAATCGGATCGGTAGAACTGTAGTTACAGCGCAGAAATTTGCGTGCAAAATGCGTTTATTTTTGGCTGAAACGTTCATATCCGGAGACTTTGAATTTATTGCTCAAAAAATAAATTTATCTTTTGAATGCGTGGAGCGATTTCGATGAAACTTTAACTGGATACTTCTAGGAGTAATCCAAGCATTATAGCGAAGAAAGAATTTTTTTATCTCGCTTGGTTCAAGAAATAATTAATAAAAATAACAAATAATTCTTGATTAAAATTTAATTATTTTCTTCACAAGGAATGATCCTAAAAATTATCTGAGTTCACCATGTAGCTTTATAGAAGCTAAGCGTTAATATGAATCTTCATTTTTTAAAATCGGATCGGTAGAACTGTAGTTACAGCGCAGAAATTTGCGTGCAAAATGCGTTTATTTTTGGCTGAAACGTTCATATCCGGAGACTTTGAATTTATTGCTCAAAAAATAAATTTATCTTTTGAATGCGTGGAGCGATTTCGATGAAACTTTAACTGGATACTTCTAGGAGTAATCCAAGCATTATAGCGAAGAAAGAATTTTTTTATCTCGCTTGGTTCAAGAAATAATTAATAAAAATAACAAATAATTCTTGATTAAAATTTAATTATTTTCTTCACAAGGAATGATCCTAAAAATTATCTGAGTTCACCATGTAGCTTTATAGAAGCTAAGCGTTAATATGAATGTTCATTTTTTAAAATCGGATCGGTAGAACTGTAGTTACAGCGCAGAAATTTGCGTGCAAAATGCGTTTATTTTTGGCTGAAACGTTCATATCCGGAGACTTTGAATTTATTGCTCAAAAAATAAATTTATCTTTTGAATGCGTGGAGCGATTTCGATGAAACTTTAACTGGATACTTCTAGGAGTAATCCAAGCATTATAGCGAAGAAAGAATTTTTTTATCTCGCTTGGTTCAAGAAATAATTAATAAAAATAACAAATAATTCTTGATTAAAATTTAATTATTTTCTTCACAAGGAATGATCCTAAAAATTATCTGAGTTCACCATGTAGCTTTATAGAAGCTAAGCGTTAATATGAATCTTCATTTTTTAAAATCGGATCGGTAGAACTGTAGTTACAGCGCAGAAATTTGCGTGCAAAATGCGTTTATTTTTGGCTGAAACGTTCATATCCGGAGACTTTGAATTTATTGCTCAAAAAATAAATTTATCTTTTGAATGCGTGGAGCGATTTCGATGAAACTTTAACTGGATACTTCTAGGAGTAATCCAAGCATTATAGCGAAGAAAGAATTTTTTTATCTCGCTTGGTTCAAGAAATAATTAATAAAAATAACAAATAATTCTTGATTAAAATTTAATTATTTTCTTCACAAGGAATGATCCTAAAAATTATCTGAGTTCACCATGTAGCTTTATAGAAGCTAAGCGTTAATATGAATGTTTATTTTTTAAAATCGGATCGGTAGAACTGTAGTTACAGCGCAGAAATTTGCGTGCAAAATGCGTTTATTTTTGGCTGAAACGTTCATATCCGGAGACTTTGAATTTATTGCTCAAAAAATAAATTTATCTTTTGAATGCGTGGAGCGATTTCGATGAAACTTTAACTGGATACTTCTAGGAGTAATCCAAGCATTATAGCGAAGAAAGAATTTTTTTATCTCGCTTGGTTCAAGAAATAATTAATAAAAATAACAAATAATTCTTGATTAAAATTTAATTATTTTCTTCACAAGGAATGATCCTAAAAATTATCTGAGTTCACCATGTAGCTTTATAGAAGCTAAGCGTTAATATGAATGTTCATTTTCTAAAATCGGATCGGTAGAACTGTAGTTACAGCGCAGAAATTTGCGTGCAAAATGCGTTTATTTTTGGCTGAAACGTTCATATCCGGAGACTTTGAATTTATTGCTCAAAAAATAAATTTATCTTTTGAATGCGTGGAGCGATTTCGATGAAACTTTAACTGGATACTTCTAGGAGTAATCCAAGCATTATAGCGAAGAAAGAATTTTTTTATCTCGCTTGGTTCAAGAAATAATTAATAAAAATAACAAATAATTCTTGATTAAAATTTAATTATTTTCTTCACAAGGAATGATCCTAAAAATTATCTGAGTTCACCATGTAGCTTTATAGAAGCTAAGCGTTAATATGAATGTTCATTTTTTAAAATCGGATCGGTAGAACTGTAGTTACAGCGCAGAAATTTGCGTGCAAAATGCGTTTATTTTTGGCTGAAACGTTCATATCCGGAGACTTTGAATTTATTGCTCAAAAAATAAATTTATCTTTTGAATGCGTGGAGCGATTTCGATGAAACTTTAACTGGATACTTCTAGGAGTAATCCAAGCATTATAGCGAAGAAAGAATTTTTTTATCTCGCTTGGTTCAAGAAATAATTAATAAAAATAACAAATAATTCTTGATTAAAATTTAATTATTTTCTTCACAAGGAATGATCCTAAAAATTATCTGAGTTCACCATGTAGCTTTATAGAAGCTAAGCGTTAATATGAATGTTCATTTTTTTAAATCGGATCGGTAGAACTGTAGTTACAGCGCAGAAATTTGCGTGCAAAATGCGTTTATTTTTGGCTGAAACGTTCATATCCGGAGACTTGAATTTATTGCTCAAAAAATAAATTTTTCTTTTGAATGCGTGGAGCGATTTCGATGAAACTTTAACTGGATACTTCTAGGAGTAATCCAAGCATTATAGCGAAGAAAGAATTTTTTTATCTCGCTTGGTTCAAGAAATAATTAATAAAAATAACAAATAATTCTTGATTAAAATTTAATTATTTTCTTCACAAGGAATGATCCTAAAAATTATCTGAGTTCACCATGTAGCTTTATAGAAGCTAAGCGTTAATATGAATGTTCATTTTCTAAAATCGGATCGGTAGAACTGTAGTTACAGCGCAGAAATTTGCGTGCAAAATGCGTTTATTTTTGGCTGAAACGTTCATATCCGGAGACTTTGAATTTATTGCTCAAAAAATAAATTTATCTTTTGAATGCGTGGAGCGATTTCGATGAAACTTTAACTGGATACTTCTAGGAGTAATCCAAGCATTATAGCGAAGAAAGAATTTTTTTATCTCGCTTGGTTCAAGAAATAATTAATAAAAATAACAAATAATTCTTGATTAAAATTTAATTATTTTCTTCACAAGGAATGATCCTAAAAATTATCTGAGTTCACCATGTAGCTTTATAGAAGCTAAGCGTTAATATGAATGTTCATTTTTTAAAATCGGATCGGTAGAACTGTAGTTACAGCGCAGAAATTTGCGTGCAAAATGCGTTTATTTTTGGCTGAAACGTTCATATCCGGAGACTTTGAATTTATTGCTCAAAAAATAAATTTATCTTTTGAATGCGTGGAGCGATTTCGATGAAACTTTAACTGGATACTTCTAGGAGTAATCCAAGCATTATAGCGAAGAAAGAATTTTTTTATCTCGCTTGGTTCAAGAAATAATTAATAAAAATAACAAATAATTCTTGATTAAAATTTAATTATTTTCTTCACAAGGAATGATCCTAAAAATTATCTGAGTTCACCATGTAGCTTTATAGAAGCTAAGCGTTAATATGAATGTTCATTTTCTAAAATCGGATCGGTAGAACTGTAGTTACAGCGCAGAAATTTGCGTGCAAAATGCGTTTATTTTTGGCTGAAACGTTCATATCCGGAGACTTTGAATTTATTGCTCAAAAAATAAATTTATCTTTTGAATGCGTGGAGCGATTTCGATGAAACTTTAACTGGATACTTCTAGGAGTAATCCAAGCATTATAGCGAAGAAAGAATTTTTTTATCTCGCTTGGTTCAAGAAATAATTAATAAAAATAACAAATAATTCTTGATTAAAATTTAATTATTTTCTTCACAAGGAATGATCCTAAAAATTATCTGAGTTCACCATGTAGCTTTATAGAAGCTAAGCGTTAATATGAATGTTCATTTTTTAAAATCGGATCGGTAGAACTGTAGTTACAGCGCAGAAATTTGCGTGCAAAATGCGTTTATTTTTGGCTGAAACGTTCATATCCGGAGACTTTGAATTTATTGCTCAAAAAATAAATTTATCTTTTGAATGCGTGGAGCGATTTCGATGAAACTTTAACTGGATACTTCTAGGAGTAATCCAAGCATTATAGCGAAGAAAGATTTTTTTATCTCGCTTGGTTCAAGAAATAATTAATAAAAATAACAAATAATTCTTGATTAAAATTTAATTATTTTCTTCACAAGGAATGATCCTAAAAATTATCTGAGTTCACCATGTAGCTTTATAGAAGCTAAGCGTTAATATGAATGTTCATTTTTTAAAATCGGATCGGTAGAACTGTAGTTACAGCGCAGAAATTTGCGTGCAAAATGCGTTTATTTTTGGCTGAAACGTTCATATCCGGAGACTTTGAATTTATTGCTCAAAAAATAAATTTATCTTTTGAATGCGTGGAGCGATTTCGATGAAACTTTAACTGGAGACTTCTAGGAGTAATCCAAGCATTATAGCGAAGAAAGAATTTTTTTATCTCGCTTGGTTCAAGAAATAATTAATAAAAATAACAAATAATTCTTGATTAAAATTTAATTATTTTCTTCACAAGGAATGATCCTAAAAATTATCTGAGTTCACCATGTAGCTTTATAGAAGCTAAGCGTTAATATGAATGTTCATTTTTTAAAATCGGATCGGTAGAACTGTAGTTACAGCGCAGAAATTTGCGTGCAAAATGCGTTTATTTTTGGCTGAAACGTTCATATCCGGAGACTTTGAATTTATTGCTCAAAAAATAAATTTATCTTTTGAATGCGTGGAGCGATTTCGATGAAACTTTAACTGGATACTTCTAGGAGTAATCCAAGCATTATAGCGAAGAAAGAATTTTTTTATCTCGCTTGGTTCAAGAAATAATTAATAAAAATAACAAATAATTCTTGATTAAAATTTAATTATTTTCTTCACAAGGAATGATCCTAAAAATTATCTGAGTTCACCATGTAGCTTTATAGAAGCTAAGCGTTAATATGAATGTTCATTTTTTAAAATCGGATCGGTAGAACTGTAGTTACAGCGCAGAAATTTGCGTGCAAAATGCGTTTATTTTTGGCTGAAACGTTCATATCCGGAGACTTTGAATTTATTGCTCAAAAAATAAATTTATCTTTTGAATGCGTGGAGCGATTTCGATGAAACTTTAACTGGATACTTCTAGGAGTAATCCAAGCATTATAGCGAAGAAAGAATTTTTTTATCTCGCTTGGTTCAAGAAATAATTAATAAAAATAACAAATAATTCTTGATTAAAATTTAATTATTTTCTTCACAAGGAATGATCCTAAAAATTATCTGAGTTCACCATGTAGCTTTATAGAAGCTAAGCGTTAATATGAATGTTCATTTTTTAAAATCGGATCGGTAGAACTGTAGTTACAGCGCAGAAATTTGCGTGCAAAATGCGTTTATTTTTGGCTGAAACGTTCATATCCGGAGACTTTGAATTTATTGCTCAAAAAATAAATTTATCTTTTGAATACGTGGAGCGATTTCGATGAAACTTTAACTGGATACTTCTAGGAGTAATCCAAGCATTATAGCGAAGAAAGAATTTTTTTATCTCGCTTGGTTCAAGAAATAATTAATAAAAATAACAAATAATTCTTGATTAAAATTTAATTATTTTCTTCACAAGGAATGATCCTAAAAATTATCTGAGTTCACCATGTAGCTTTATAGAAGCTAAGCGTTAATATGAATGTTCATTTTTTAAAATCGGATCGGTAGAACTGTAGTTACAGCGCAGAAATTTGCGTGCAAAATGCGTTTATTTTTGGCTGAAACGTTCATATCCGGAGACTTTGAATTTATTGCTCAAAAAATAAATTTATCTTTTGAATGCGTGGAGCGATTTCGATGAAACTTTAACTGGATACTTCTAGGAGTAATCCAAGCATTATAGCGAAGAAAGAATTTTTTTATCTCGCTTGGTTCAAGAAATAATTAATAAAAATAACAAATAATTCTTGATTAAAATTTAATTATTTTCTTCACAAGGAATGATCCTAAAAATTATCTGAGTTCACCATGTAGCTTTATAGAAGCTAAGCGTTAATATGAATGTTCATTTTTTAAAATCGGATCGGTAGAACTGTAGTTACAGCGCAGAAATTTGCGTGCAAAATGCGTTTATTTTTGGCTGAAACGTTCATATCCGGAGACTTTGAATTTATTGCTCAAAAAATAAATTTATCTTTTGAATGCGTGGAGCGATTTCGATGAAACTTTAACTGGATACTTCTAGGAGTAATCCAAGCATTATAGCGAAGAAAGAATTTTTTTATCTCGCTTGGTTCAAGAAATAATTAATAAAAATAACAAATAATTCTTGATTAAAATTTAATTATTTTCTTCACAAGGAATGATCCTAAAAATTATCTGAGTTCACCATGTAGCTTTATAGAAGCTAAGCGTTAATATGAATGTTCATTTTTTAAAATCGGATCGGTAGAACTGTAGTTACAGCGCAGAAATTTGCGTGCAAAATGCGTTTATTTTTGGCTGAAACGTTCATATCCGGAGACTTTGAATTTATTGCTCAAAAAATAAATTTATCTTTTGAATGCGTGGAGCGATTTCGATGAAACTTTAACTGGATACTTCTAGGAGTAATCCAAGCATTATAGCGAAGAAAGAATTTTTTTATCTCGCTTGGTTCAAGAAATAATTAATAAAAATAACAAATAATTCTTGATTAAAATTTAATTATTTTCTTCACAAGGAATGATCCTAAAAATTATCTGAGTTCACCATGTAGCTTTATAGAAGCTAAGCGTTAATATGAATGTTCATTTTTTAAAATCGGATCGGTAGAACTGTAGTTACAGCGCAGAAATTTGCGTGCAAAATGCGTTTATTTTTGGCTGAAACGTTCATATCCGGAGACTTTGAATTTATTGCTCAAAAAATAAATTTATCTTTTGAATGCGTGGAGCGATTTCGATGAAACTTTAACTGGATACTTCTAGGAGTAATCCAAGCATTATAGCGAAGAAAGAATTTTTTTATCTCGCTTGGTTCAAGAAATAATTAATAAAAATAACAAATAATTCTTGATTAAAATTTAATTATTTTCTTCACAAGGAATGATCCTAAAAATTATCTGAGTTCACCATGTAGCTTTATAGAAGCTAAGCGTTAATATGAATGTTCATTTTTTAAAATCGGATCGGTAGAACTGTAGTTACAGCGCAGAAATTTGCGTGCAAAATGCGTTTATTTTTGGCTGAAACGTTCATATCCGGAGACTTTGAATTTATTGCTCAAAAAATAAATTTATCTTTTGAATGCGTGGAGCGATTTCGATGAAACTTTAACTGGATACTTCTAGGAGTAATCCAAGCATTATAGCGAAGAAAGAATTTTTTTATCTCGCTTGGTTCAAGAAATAATTAATAAAAATAACAAATAATTCTTGATTAAAATTTAATTATTTTCTTCACAAGGAATGATCCTAAAAATTATCTGAGTTCACCATGTAGCTTTATAGAAGCTAAGCGTTAATATGAATGTTCATTTTTTAAAATCGGATCGGTAGAACTGTAGTTACAGCGCAGAAATTTGCGTGCAAAATGCGTTTATTTTTGGCTGAAACGTTCATATCCGGAGACTTTGAATTTATTGCTCAAAAAATAAATTTATCTTTTGAATGCGTGGAGCGATTTCGATGAAACTTTAACTGGATACTTCTAGGAGTAATCCAAGCATTATAGCGAAGAAAGAATTTTTTTATCTCGCTTGGTTCAAGAAATAATTAATAAAAATAACAAATAATTCTTGATTAAAATTTAATTATTTTCTTCACAAGGAATGATCCTAAAAATTATCTGAGTTCACCATGTAGCTTTATAGAAGCTAAGCGTTAATATGAATGTTCATTTTTTAAAATCGGATCGGTAGAACTGTAGTTACAGCGCAGAAATTTGCGTGCAAAATGCGTTTATTTTTGGCTGAAACGTTCATATCCGGAGACTTTGAATTTATTGCTCAAAAAATAAATTTATCTTTTGAATGCGTGGAGCGATTTCGATGAAACTTTAACTGGATACTTCTAGGAGTAATCCAAGCATTATAGCGAAGAAAGAATTTTTTTATCTCGCTTGGTTCAAGAAATAATTAATAAAAATAACAAATAATTCTTGATTAAAATTTAATTATTTTCTTCACAAGGAATGATCCTAAAAATTATCTGAGTTCACCATGTAGCTTTATAGAAGCTAAGCGTTAATATGAATGTTCATTTTTTAAAATCGGATCGGTAGAACTGTAGTTACAGCGCAGAAATTTGCGTGCAAAATGCGTTTATTTTTGGCTGAAACGTTCATATCCGGAGACTTTGAATTTATTGCTCAAAAAATAAATTTATCTTTTGAATGCGTGGAGCGATTTCGATGAAACTTTAACTGGATACTTCTAGGAGTAATCCAAGCATTATAGCGAAGAAAGAATTTTTTTATCTCGCTTGGTTCAAGAAATAATTAATAAAAATAACAAATAATTCTTGATTAAAATTTAATTATTTTCTTCACAAGGAATGATCCTAAAAATTATCTGAGTTCACCATGTAGCTTTATAGAAGCTAAGCGTTAATATGAATGTTCATTTTTTAAAATCGGATCGGTAGAACTGTAGTTACAGCGCAGAAATTTGCGTGCAAAATGCGTTTATTTTTGGCTGAAACGTTCATATCCGGAGACTTTGAATTTATTGCTCAAAAAATAAATTTATCTTTTGAATGCGTGGAGCGATTTCGATGAAACTTTAACTGGATACTTCTAGGAGTAATCCAAGCATTATAGCGAAGAAAGAATTTTTTTATCTCGCTTGGTTCAAGAAATAATTAATAAAAATAACAAATAATTCTTGATTAAAATTTAATTATTTTCTTCACAAGGAATGATCCTAAAAATTATCTGAGTTCACCATGTAGCTTTATAGAAGCTAAGCGTTAATATGAATGTTCATTTTTTAAAATCGGATCGGTAGAACTGTAGTTACAGCGCAGAAATTTGCGTGCAAAATGCGTTTATTTTTGGCTGAAACGTTCATATCCGGAGACTTTGAATTTATTGCTCAAAAAATAAATTTATCTTTTGAATGCGTGGAGCGATTTCGATGAAACTTTAACTGGATACTTCTAGGAGTAATCCAAGCATTATAGCGAAGAAAGAATTTTTTTATCTCGCTTGGTTCAAGAAATAATTAATAAAAATAACAAATAATTCTTGATTAAAATTTAATTATTTTCTTCACAAGGAATGATCCTAAAAATTATCTGAGTTCACCATGTAGCTTTATAGAAGCTAAGCGTTAATATGAATGTTCATTTTTTAAAATCGGATCGGTAGAACTGTAGTTACAGCGCAGAAATTTGCGTGCAAAATGCGTTTATTTTTGGCTGAAACGTTCATATCCGGAGACTTTGAATTTATTGCTCAAAAAATAAATTTATCTTTTGAATGCGTGGAGTGATTTCGATGAAACTTTAACTGGATACTTCTAGGAGTAATCCAAGCATTATAGCGAAGAAAGAATTTTTTTATCTCGCTTGGTTCAAGAAATAATTAATAAAAATAACAAATAATTCTTGATTAAAATTTAATTATTTTCTTCACAAGGAATGATCCTAAAAATTATCTGAGTTCACCATGTAGCTTTATAGAAGCTAAGCGTTAATATGAATGTTCATTTTTTAAAATCGGATCAGAAACTGTAGTTACATCGCGAGAAATCTGCGTGAGATAACGCAGTGTATCTTGCTGAAACGTTCATATCCGGAGACTTTGAATTTATTGCTCAAAAAATAAATTTATCTTTTGAATGCGTGGAGTGATTTCGATGAAACTTTAACTGGATACTTCTAGGAGTAATCCAAGCATTATAGCGAAGAAAGAATTTTTTTATCTCGCTTGGTTCAAGAAATAATTAATAAAAATAACAAATAATTCTTGATTAAAATTTAATTATTTTCTTCACAAGGAATGATCCTAAAAATTATCTGAGTTCACCATGTAGCTTTATAGAAGCTAAGCGTTAATATGAATGTTCATTTTTTAAAATCGGATCGGTAGAACTGTAGTTACAGCGCAGAAATTTGCGTGCAAAATGCGTTTATTTTTGGCTGAAACGTTCATATCCGGAGACTTTGAATTTATTGCTCAAAAAATAAATTTATCTTTTGAATGCGTGGAGCGATTTCGATGAAACTTTAACTGGATACTTCTAGGAGTAATCCAAGCATTATAGCGAAGAAAGAATTTTTTTATCTCGCTTGGTTCAAGAAATAATTAATAAAAATAACAAATAATTCTTGATTAAAATTTAATTATTTTCTTCACAAGGAATGATCCTAAAAATTATCTGAGTTCACCATGTAGCTTTATAGAAGCTAAGCGTTAATATGAATGTTCATTTTTTAAAATCGGATCGGTAGAACTGTAGTTACAGCGCAGAAATTTGCGTGCAAAATGCGTTTATTTTTGGCTGAAACGTTCATATCCGGAGACTTTGAATTTATTGCTCAAAAAATAAATTTATCTTTTGAATGCGTGGAGCGATTTCGATGAAACTTTAACTGGATACTTCTAGGAGTAATCCAAGCATTATAGCGAAGAAAGAATTTTTTTATCTCGCTTGGTTCAAGAAATAATTAATAAAAATAACAAATAATTCTTGATTAAAATTTAATTATTTTCTTCACAAGGAATGATCCTAAAAATTATCTGAGTTCACCATGTAGCTTTATAGAAGCTAAGCGTTAATATGAATGTTCATTTTTTAAAATCGGATCGGTAGAACTGTAGTTACAGCGCAGAAATTTGCGTGCAAAATGCGTTTATTTTTGGCTGAAACGTTCATATCCGGAGACTTTGAATTTATTGCTCAAAAAATAAATTTATCTTTTGAATGCGTGGAGCGATTTCGATGAAACTTTAACTGGATACTTCTAGGAGTAATCCAAGCATTATAGCGAAGAAAGAATTTTTTTATCTCGCTTGGTTCAAGAAATAATTAATAAAAATAACAAATAATTCTTGATTAAAATTTAATTATTTTCTTCACAAGGAATGATCCTAAAAATTATCTGAGTTCACCATGTAGCTTTATAGAAGCTAAGCGTTAATATGAATGTTCATTTTTTAAAATCGGATCGGTAGAACTGTAGTTACAGCGCAGAAATTTGCGTGCAAAATGCGTTTATTTTTGGCTGAAACGTTCATATCCGGAGACTTTGAATTTATTGCTCAAAAAATAAATTTATCTTTTGAATGCGTGGAGCGATTTCGATGAAACTTTAACTGGATACTTCTAGGAGTAATCCAAGCATTATAGCGAAGAAAGAATTTTTTTATCTCGCTTGGTTCAAGAAATAATTAATAAAAATAACAAATAATTCTTGATTAAAATTTAATTATTTTCTTCACAAGGAATGATCCTAAAAATTATCTGAGTTCACCATGTAGCTTTATAGAAGCTAAGCGTTAATATGAATGTTCATTTTTTAAAATCGGATCGGTAGAACTGTAGTTACAGCGCAGAAATTTGCGTGCAAAATGCGTTTATTTTTGGCTGAAACGTTCATATCCGGAGACTTTGAATTTATTGCTCAAAAAATAAATTTATCTTTTGAATGCGTGGAGCGATTTCGATGAAACTTTAACTGGATACTTCTAGGAGTAATCCAAGCATTATAGCGAAGAAAGAATTTTTTTATCTCGCTTGGTTCAAGAAATAATTAATAAAAATAACAAATAATTCTTGATTAAAATTTAATTATTTTCTTCACAAGGAATGATCCTAAAAATTATCTGAGTTCACCATGTAGCTTTATAGAAGCTAAGCGTTAATATGAATGTTCATTTTTTAAAATCGGATCGGTAGAACTGTAGTTACAGCGCAGAAATTTGCGTGCAAAATGCGTTTATTTTTGGCTGAAACGTTCATATCCGGAGACTTTGAATTTATTGCTCAAAAAATAAATTTATCTTTTGAATGCGTGGAGCGATTTCGATGAAACTTTAACTGGATACTTCTAGGAGTAATCCAAGCATTATAGCGAAGAAAGAATTTTTTTATCTCGCTTGGTTCAAGAAATAATTAATAAAAATAACAAATAATTCTTGATTAAAATTTAATTATTTTCTTCACAAGGAATGATCCTAAAAATTATCTGAGTTCACCATGTAGCTTTATAGAAGCTAAGCGTTAATATGAATGTTCATTTTTTAAAATCGGATCGGTAGAACTGTAGTTACAGCGCAGAAATTTGCGTGCAAAATGCGTTTATTTTTGGCTGAAACGTTCATATCCGGAGACTTTGAATTTATTGCTCAAAAAATAAATTTATCTTTTGAATGCGTGGAGCGATTTCGATGAAACTTTAACTGGATACTTCTAGGAGTAATCCAAGCATTATAGCGAAGAAAGAATTTTTTTATCTCGCTTGGTTCAAGAAATAATTAATAAAAATAACAAATAATTCTTGATTAAAATTTAATTATTTTCTTCACAAGGAATGATCCTAAAAATTATCTGAGTTCACCATGTAGCTTTATAGAAGCTAAGCGTTAATATGAATGTTCATTTTTTAAAATCGGATCGGTAGAACTGTAGTTACAGCGCAGAAATTTGCGTGCAAAATGCGTTTATTTTTGGCTGAAACGTTCATATCCGGAGACTTTGAATTTATTGCTCAAAAAATAAATTTATCTTTTGAATGCGTGGAGCGATTTCGATGAAACTTTAACTGGATACTTCTAGGAGTAATCCAAGCATTATAGCGAAGAAAGAATTTTTTTATCTCGCTTGGTTCAAGAAATAATTAATAAAAATAACAAATAATTCTTGATTAAAATTTAATTATTTTCTTCACAAGGAATGATCCTAAAAATTATCTGAGTTCACCATGTAGCTTTATAGAAGCTAAGCGTTAATATGAATGTTCATTTTTTAAAATCGGATCGGTAGAACTGTAGTTACAGCGCAGAAATTTGCGTGCAAAATGCGTTTATTTTTGGCTGAAACGTTCATATCCGGAGACTTTGAATTTATTGCTCAAAAAATAAATTTATCTTTTGAATGCGTGGAGCGATTTCGATGAAACTTTAACTGGATACTTCTAGGAGTAATCCAAGCATTATAGCGAAGAAAGAATTTTTTTATCTCGCTTGGTTCAAGAAATAATTAATAAAAATAACAAATAATTCTTGATTAAAATTTAATTATTTTCTTCACAAGGAATGATCCTAAAAATTATCTGAGTTCACCATGTAGCTTTATAGAAGCTAAGCGTTAATATGAATGTTCATTTTTTAAAATCGGATCGGTAGAACTGTAGTTACAGCGCAGAAATTTGCGTGCAAAATGCGTTTATTTTTGGCTGAAACGTTCATATCCGGAGACTTTGAATTTATTGCTCAAAAAATAAATTTATCTTTTGAATGCGTGGAGCGATTTCGATGAAACTTTAACTGGATACTTCTAGGAGTGATCCAAGCATTATAGCGAAGAAAGAATTTTTTTATCTCGCTTGGTTCAAGAAATAATTAATAAAAATAACAAATAATTCTTGATTAAAATTTAATTATTTTCTTCACAAGGAATGATCCTAAAAATTATCTGAGTTCACCATGTAGCTTTATAGAAGCTAAGCGTTAATATGAATGTTCATTTTTTAAAATCGGATCGGTAGAACTGTAGTTACAGCGCAGAAATTTGCGTGCAAAATGCGTTTATTTTTGGCTGAAACGTTCATATCCGGAGACTTTGAATTTATTGCTCAAAAAATAAATTTATCTTTGAATGCGTGGAGCGATTTCGATCAAACTTTAACTGGATACTTCTAGGAGTAATCCAAGCATTATAGCGAAGAAAGAATTTTTTTATCTCGCTTGGTTCAAGAAATAATTAATAAAAATAACAAATAATTCTTGATTAAAATTTAATTATTTTCTTCACAAGGAATGATCCTAAAAATTATCTGAGTTCACCATGTAGCTTTATAGAAGCTAAGCGTTAATATGAATGTTCATTTTTTAAAATCGGATCGGTAGAACTGTAGTTACAGCGCAGAAATTTGCGTGCAAAATGCGTTTATTTTTGGCTGAAACGTTCATATCCGGAGACTTTGAATTTATTACTCAAAAAATAAATTTATCTTTTGAATGCGTGGAGCGATTTCGATGAAACTTTAACTGGATACTTCTAGGAGTAATCCAAGCATTATAGCGAAGAAAGAATTTTTTTATCTCGCTTGGTTCAAGAAATAATTAATAAAAATAACAAATAATTCTTGATTAAAATTTAATTATTTTCTTCACAAGGAATGATCCTAAAAATTATCTGAGTTCACCATGTAGCTTTATAGAAGCTAAGCGTTAATATGAATGTTCATTTTTTAAAATCGGATCGGTAGAACTGTAGTTACAGCGCAGAAATTTGCGTGCAAAATGCGTTTATTTTTGGCTGAAACGTTCATATCCGGAGACTTTGAATTTATTGCTCAAAAAATAAATTTATCTTTTGAATGCGTGGAGCGATTTCGATGAAACTTTAACTGGATACTTCTAGGAGTAATCCAAGCATTATAGCGAAGAAAGAATTTTTTTATCTCGCTTGGTTCAAGAAATAATTAATAAAAATAACAAATAATTCTTGATTAAAATTTAATTATTTTCTTCACAAGGAATGATCCTAAAAATTATCTGAGTTCACCATGTAGCTTTATAGAAGCTAAGCGTTAATATGAATGTTCATTTTTTAAAATCGGATCGGTAGAACTGTAGTTACAGCGCAGAAATTTGCGTGCAAAATGCGTTTATTTTTGGCTGAAACGTTCATATCCGGAGACTTTGAATTTATTGCTCAAAAAATAAATTTATCTTTTGAATGCGTGGAGCGATTTCGATGAAACTTTAACTGGATACTTCTAGGAGTAATCCAAGCATTATAGCGAAGAAAGAATTTTTTTATCTCGCTTGGTTCAAGAAATAATTAATAAAAATAACAAATAATTCTTGATTAAAATTTAATTATTTTCTTCACAAGGAATGATCCTAAAAATTATCTGAGTTCACCATGTAGCTTTATAGAAGCTAAGCGTTAATATGAATGTTCATTTTTTAAAATCGGATCGGTAGAACTGTAGTTACAGCGCAGAAATTTGCGTGCAAAATGCGTTTATTTTTGGCTGAAACGTTCATATCCGGAGACTTTGAATTTATTGCTCAAAAAATAAATTTATCTTTTGAATGCGTGGAGCGATTTCGATGAAACTTTAACTGGATACTTCTAGGAGTAATCCAAGCATTATAGCGAAGAAAGAATTTTTTTATCTCGCTTGGTTCAAGAAATAATTAATAAAAATAACAAATAATTCTTGATTAAAATTTAATTATTTTCTTCACAAGGAATGATCCTAAAAATTATCTGAGTTCACCATGTAGCTTTATAGAAGCTAAGCGTTAATATGAATGTTCATTTTTTAAAATCGGATCGGTAGAACTGTAGTTACAGCGCAGAAATTTGCGTGCAAAATGCGTTTATTTTTGGCTGAAACGTTCATATCCGGAGACTTTGAATTTATTGCTCAAAAAATAAATTTATCTTTTGAATGCGTGGAGCGATTTCGATGAAACTTTAACTGGATACTTCTAGGAGTAATCCAAGCATTATAGCGAAGAAAGAATTTTTTTATCTCGCTTGGTTCAAGAAATAATTAATAAAAATAACAAATAATTCTTGATTAAAATTTAATTATTTTCTTCACAAGGAATGATCCTAAAAATTATCTGAGTTCACCATGTAGCTTTATAGAAGCTAAGCGTTAATATGAATGTTCATTTTTTAAAATCGGATCGGTAGAACTGTAGTTACAGCGCAGAAATTTGCGTGCAAAATGCGTTTATTTTTGGCTGAAACGTTCATATCCGGAGACTTTGAATTTATTGCTCAAAAAATAAATTTATCTTTTGAATGCGTGGAGCGATTTCGATGAAACTTTAACTGGATACTTCTAGGAGTAATCCAAGCATTATAGCGAAGAAAGAATTTTTTTATCTCGCTTGGTTCAAGAAATAATTAATAAAAATAACAAATAATTCTTGATTAAAATTTAATTATTTTCTTCACAAGGAATGATCCTAAAAATTATCTGAGTTCACCATGTAGCTTTATAGAAGCTAAGCGTTAATATGAATGTTCATTTTTTAAAATCGGATCGGTAGAACTGTAGTTACAGCGCAGAAATTTGCGTGCAAAATGCGTTTATTTTTGGCTGAAACGTTCATATCCGGAGACTTTGAATTTATTGCTCAAAAAATAAATTTATCTTTTGAATGCGTGGAGCGATTTCGATGAAACTTTAACTGGATACTTCTAGGAGTAATCCAAGCATTATAGCGAAGAAAGAATTTTTTTATCTCGCTTGGTTCAAGAAATAATTAATAAAAATAACAAATAATTCTTGATTAAAATTTAATTATTTTCTTCACAAGGAATGATCCTAAAAATTATCTGAGTTCACCATGTAGCTTTATAGAAGCTAAGCGTTAATATGAATGTTCATTTTTTAAAATCGGATCGGTAGAACTGTAGTTACAGCGCAGAAATTTGCGTGCAAAATGCGTTTATTTTTGGCTGAAACGTTCATATCCGGAGACTTTGAATTTATTGCTCAAAAAATAAATTTATCTTTTGAATGCGTGGAGCGATTTCGATGAAACTTTAACTGGATACTTCTAGGAGTAATCCAAGCATTATAGCGAAGAAAGAATTTTTTTATCTCGCTTGGTTCAAGAAATAATTAATAAAAATAACAAATAATTCTTGATTAAAATTTAATTATTTTCTTCACAAGGAATGATCCTAAAAATTATCTGAGTTCACCATGTAGCTTTATAGAAGCTAAGCGTTAATATGAATGTTCATTTTTTAAAATCGGATCGGTAGAACTGTAGTTACAGCGCAGAAATTTGCGTGCAAAATGCGTTTATTTTTGGCTGAAACGTTCATATCCGGAGACTTTGAATTTATTGCTCAAAAAATAAATTTATCTTTTGAATGCGTGGAGCGATTTCGATGAAACTTTAACTGGATACTTCTAGGAGTAATCCAAGCATTATAGCGAAGAAAGAATTTTTTTATCTCGCTTGGTTCAAGAAATAATTAATAAAAATAACAAATAATTCTTGATTAAAATTTAATTATTTTCTTCACAAGGAATGATCCTAAAAATTATCTGAGTTCACCATGTAGCTTTATAGAAGCTAAGCGTTAATATGAATGTTCATTTTTTAAAATCGGATCGGTAGAACTGTAGTTACAGCGCAGAAATTTGCGTGCAAAATGCGTTTATTTTTGGCTGAAACGTTCATATCCGGAGACTTTGAATTTATTGCTCAAAAAATAAATTTATCTTTTGAATGCGTGGAGCGATTTCGATGAAACTTTAACTGGATACTTCTAGGAGTAATCCAAGCATTATAGCGAAGAAAGAATTTTTTTATCTCGCTTGGTTCAAGAAATAATTAATAAAAATAACAAATAATTCTTGATTAAAATTTAATTATTTTCTTCACAAGGAATGATCCTAAAAATTATCTGAGTTCACCATGTAGCTTTATAGAAGCTAAGCGTTAATATGAATGTTCATTTTTTAAAATCGGATCGGTAGAACTGTAGTTACAGCGCAGAAATTTGCGTGCAAAATGCGTTTATTTTTGGCTGAAACGTTCATATCCGGAGACTTTGAATTTATTGCTCAAAAAATAAATTTATCTTTTGAATGCGTGGAGCGATTTCGATGAAACTTTAACTGGATACTTCTAGGAGTAATCCAAGCATTATAGCGAAGAAAGAATTTTTTTATCTCGCTTGGTTCAAGAAATAATTAATAAAAATAACAAATAATTCTTGATTAAAATTTAATTATTTTCTTCACAAGGAATGATCCTAAAAATTATCTGAGTTCACCATGTAGCTTTATAGAAGCTAAGCGTTAATATGAATGTTCATTTTTTAAAATCGGATCGGTAGAACTGTAGTTACAGCGCAGAAATTTGCGTGCAAAATGCGTTTATTTTTGGCTGAAACGTTCATATCCGGAGACTTTGAATTTATTGCTCAAAAAATAAATTTATCTTTTGAATGCGTGGAGCGATTTCGATGAAACTTTAACTGGATACTTCTAGGAGTAATCCAAGCATTATAGCGAAGAAAGAATTTTTTTATCTCGCTTGGTTCAAGAAATAATTAATAAAAATAACAAATAATTCTTGATTAAAATTTAATTATTTTCTTCACAAGGAATGATCCTAAAAATTATCTGAGTTCACCATGTAGCTTTATAGAAGCTAAGCGTTAATATGAATGTTCATTTTTTAAAATCGGATCGGTAGAACTGTAGTTACAGCGCAGAAATTTGCGTGCAAAATGCGTTTATTTTTGGCTGAAACGTTCATATCCGGAGACTTTGAATTTATTGCTCAAAAAATAAATTTATCTTTTGAATGCGTGGAGCGATTTCGATGAAACTTTAACTGGATACTTCTAGGAGTAATCCAAGCATTATAGCGAAGAAAGAATTTTTTTATCTCGCTTGGTTCAAGAAATAATTAATAAAAATAACAAATAATTCTTGATTAAAATTTAATTATTTTCTTCACAAGGAATGATCCTAAAAATTATCTGAGTTCACCATGTAGCTTTATAGAAGCTAAGCGTTAATATGAATGTTCATTTTTTAAAATCGGATCGGTAGAACTGTAGTTACAGCGCAGAAATTTGCGTGCAAAATGCGTTTATTTTTGGCTGAAACGTTCATATCCGGAGACTTTGAATTTATTGCTCAAAAAATAAATTTATCTTTTGAATGCGTGGAGCGATTTCGATGAAACTTTAACTGGATACTTCTAGGAGTAATCCAAGCATTATAGCGAAGAAAGAATTTTTTTATCTCGCTTGGTTCAAGAAATAATTAATAAAAATAACAAATAATTCTTGATTAAAATTTAATTATTTTCTTCACAAGGAATGATCCTAAAAATTATCTGAGTTCACCATGTAGCTTTATAGAAGCTAAGCGTTAATATGAATGTTCATTTTTTAAAATCGGATCGGTAGAACTGTAGTTACAGCGCAGAAATTTGCGTGCAAAATGCGTTTATTTTTGGCTGAAACGTTCATATCCGGAGACTTTGAATTTATTGCTCAAAAAATAAATTTATCTTTTGAATGCGTGGAGCGATTTCGATGAAACTTTAACTGGATACTTCTAGGAGTAATCCAAGCATTATAGCGAAGAAAGAATTTTTTTATCTCGCTTGGTTCAAGAAATAATTAATAAAAATAACAAATAATTCTTGATTAAAATTTAATTATTTTCTTCACAAGGAATGATCCTAAAAATTATCTGAGTTCACCATGTAGCTTTATAGAAGCTAAGCGTTAATATGAATGTTCATTTTTTAAAATCGGATCGGTAGAACTGTAGTTACAGCGCAGAAATTTGCGTGCAAAATGCGTTTATTTTTGGCTGAAACGTTCATATCCGGAGACTTTGAATTTATTGCTCAAAAAATAAATTTATCTTTTGAATGCGTGGAGCGATTTCGATGAAACTTTAACTGGATACTTCTAGGAGTAATCCAAGCATTATAGCGAAGAAAGAATTTTTTTATCTCGCTTGGTTCAAGAAATAATTAATAAAAATAACAAATAATTCTTGATTAAAATTTAATTATTTTCTTCACAAGGAATGATCCTAAAAATTATCTGAGTTCACCATGTAGCTTTATAGAAGCTAAGCGTTAATATGAATGTTCATTTTTTAAAATCGGATCGGTAGAACTGTAGTTACAGCGCAGAAATTTGCGTGCAAAATGCGTTTATTTTTGGCTGAAACGTTCATATCCGGAGACTTTGAATTTATTGCTCAAAAAATAAATTTATCTTTTGAATGCGTGGAGCGATTTCGATGAAACTTTAACTGGATACTTCTAGGAGTAATCCAAGCATTATAGCGAAGAAAGAATTTTTTTATCTCGCTTGGTTCAAGAAATAATTAATAAAAATAACAAATAATTCTTGATTAAAATTTAATTATTTTCTTCACAAGGAATGATCCTAAAAATTATCTGAGTTCACCATGTAGCTTTATAGAAGCTAAGCGTTAATATGAATGTTCATTTTTTAAAATCGGATCGGTAGAACTGTAGTTACAGCGCAGAAATTTGCGTGCAAAATGCGTTTATTTTTGGCTGAAACGTTCATATCCGGAGACTTTGAATTTATTGCTCAAAAAATAAATTTATCTTTTGAATGCGTGGAGCGATTTCGATGAAACTTTAACTGGATACTTCTAGGAGTAATCCAAGCATTATAGCGAAGAAAGAATTTTTTTATCTCGCTTGGTTCAAGAAATAATTAATAAAAATAACAAATAATTCTTGATTAAAATTTAATTATTTTCTTCACAAGGAATGATCCTAAAAATTATCTGAGTTCACCATGTAGCTTTATAGAAGCTAAGCGTTAATATGAATGTTCATTTTTTAAAATCGGATCGGTAGAACTGTAGTTACAGCGCAGAAATTTGCGTGCAAAATGCGTTTATTTTTGGCTGAAACGTTCATATCCGGAGACTTTGAATTTATTGCTCAAAAAATAAATTTATCTTTTGAATGCGTGGAGCGATTTCGATGAAACTTTAACTGGATACTTCTAGGAGTAATCCAAGCATTATAGCGAAGAAAGAATTTTTTTATCTCGCTTGGTTCAAGAAATAATTAATAAAAATAACAAATAATTCTTGATTAAAATTTAATTATTTTCTTCACAAGGAATGATCCTAAAAATTATCTGAGTTCACCATGTAGCTTTATAGAAGCTAAGCGTTAATATGAATGTTCATTTTTTAAAATCGGATCGGTAGAACTGTAGTTACAGCGCAGAAATTTGCGTGCAAAATGCGTTTATTTTTGGCTGAAACGTTCATATCCGGAGACTTTGAATTTATTGCTCAAAAAATAAATTTATCTTTTGAATGCGTGGAGCGATTTCGATGAAACTTTAACTGGATACTTCTAGGAGTAATCCAAGCATTATAGCGAAGAAAGAATTTTTTTATCTCGCTTGGTTCAAGAAATAATTAATAAAAATAACAAATAATTCTTGATTAAAATTTAATTATTTTCTTCACAAGGAATGATCCTAAAAATTATCTGAGTTCACCATGTAGCTTTATAGAAGCTAAGCGTTAATATGAATGTTCATTTTTTAAAATCGGATCGGTAGAACTGTAGTTACAGCGCAGAAATTTGCGTGCAAAATGCGTTTATTTTTGGCTGAAACGTTCATATCCGGAGACTTTGAATTTATTGCTCAAAAAATAAATTTATCTTTTGAATGCGTGGAGCGATTTCGATGAAACTTTAACTGGATACTTCTAGGAGTAATCCAAGCATTATAGCGAAGAAAGAATTTTTTTATCTCGCTTGGTTCAAGAAATAATTAATAAAAATAACAAATAATTCTTGATTAAAATTTAATTATTTTCTTCACAAGGAATGATCCTAAAAATTATCTGAGTTCACCATGTAGCTTTATAGAAGCTAAGCGTTAATATGAATGTTCATTTTTTAAAATCGGATCGGTAGAACTGTAGTTACAGCGCAGAAATTTGCGTGCAAAATGCGTTTATTTTTGGCTGAAACGTTCATATCCGGAGACTTTGAATTTATTGCTCAAAAAATAAATTTATCTTTTGAATGCGTGGAGCGATTTCGATGAAACTTTAACTGGATACTTCTAGGAGTAATCCAAGCATTATAGCGAAGAAAGAATTTTTTTATCTCGCTTGGTTCAAGAAATAATTAATAAAAATAACAAATAATTCTTGATTAAAATTTAATTATTTTCTTCACAAGGAATGATCCTAAAAATTATCTGAGTTCACCATGTAGCTTTATAGAAGCTAAGCGTTAATATGAATGTTCATTTTTTAAAATCGGATCGGTAGAACTGTAGTTACAGCGCAGAAATTTGCGTGCAAAATGCGTTTATTTTTGGCTGAAACGTTCATATCCGGAGACTTTGAATTTATTGCTCAAAAAATAAATTTATCTTTTGAATGCGTGGAGCGATTTCGATGAAACTTTAACTGGATACTTCTAGGAGTAATCCAAGCATTATAGCGAAGAAAGAATTTTTTTATCTCGCTTGGTTCAAGAAATAATTAATAAAAATAACAAATAATTCTTGATTAAAATTTAATTATTTTCTTCACAAGGAATGATCCTAAAAATTATCTGAGTTCACCATGTAGCTTTATAGAAGCTAAGCGTTAATATGAATGTTCATTTTTTAAAATCGGATCGGTAGAACTGTAGTTACAGCGCAGAAATTTGCGTGCAAAATGCGTTTATTTTTGGCTGAAACGTTCATATCCGGAGACTTTGAATTTATTGCTCAAAAAATAAATTTATCTTTTGAATGCGTGGAGCGATTTCGATGAAACTTTAACTGGATACTTCTAGGAGTAATCCAAGCATTATAGCGAAGAAAGAATTTTTTTATCTCGCTTGGTTCAAGAAATAATTAATAAAAATAACAAATAATTCTTGATTAAAATTTAATTATTTTCTTCACAAGGAATGATCCTAAAAATTATCTGAGTTCACCATGTAGCTTTATAGAAGCTAAGCGTTAATATGAATGTTCATTTTTTAAAATCGGATCGGTAGAACTGTAGTTACAGCGCAGAAATTTGCGTGCAAAATGCGTTTATTTTTGGCTGAAACGTTCATATCCGGAGACTTTGAATTTATTGCTCAAAAAATAAATTTATCTTTTGAATGCGTGGAGCGATTTCGATGAAACTTTAACTGGATACTTCTAGGAGTAATCCAAGCATTATAGCGAAGAAAGAATTTTTTTATCTCGCTTGGTTCAAGAAATAATTAATAAAAATAACAAATAATTCTTGATTAAAATTTAATTATTTTCTTCACAAGGAATGATCCTAAAAATTATCTGAGTTCACCATGTAGCTTTATAGAAGCTAAGCGTTAATATGAATGTTCATTTTTTAAAATCGGATCGGTAGGACTGTAGTTACAGCGCAGAAATTTGCGTGCAAAATGCGTTTATTTTTGGCTGAAACGTTCATATCCGGAGACTTTGAATTTATTGCTCAAAAAATAAATTTATCTTTTGAATGCGTGGAGCGATTTCGATGAAACTTTAACTGGATACTTCTAGGAGTAATCCAAGCATTATAGCGAAGAAAGATTTTTTTATCTCGCTTGGTTCAAGAAATAATTAATAAAAATAACAAATAATTCTTGATTAAAATTTAATTATTTTCTTCACAAGGAATGATCCTAAAAATTATCTGAGTTCACCATGTAGCTTTATAGAAGCTAAGCGTTAATATGAATGTTCTTTTTTTAAAATCGGATCGGTAGAACTGTAGTTACAGCGCAGAAATTTGCGTGCAAAATGCGTTTATTTTTGGCTGAAACGTTCATATCCGGAGACTTTGAATTTATTGCTCAAAAAATAAATTTATCTTTTGAATGCGTGGAGCGATTTCGATAAAACTTTAACTGGATACTTCTAGGAGTAATCCAAGCATTATAGCGAAGAAAGAATTTTTTTATCTCGCTTGGTTCAAGAAATAATTAATAAAAATAACAAATAATTCTTGATTAAAATTTAATTATTTTCTTCACAAGGAATGATCCTAAAAATTATCTGAGTTCACCATGTAGCTTTATAGAAGCTAAGCGTTAATATGAATGTTCATTTTTTAAAATCGGATCGGTAGAACTGTAGTTACAGCGCAGAAATTTGCGTGCAAAATGCGTTTATTTTTGGCTGAAACGTTCATATCCGGAGACTTTGAATTTATTGCTCAAAAAATAAATTTATCTTTTGAATGCGTGGAGCGATTTCGATGAAACTTTAACTGGATACTTCTAGGAGTAATCCAAGCATTATAGCGAAGAAAGAATTTTTTTATCTCGCTTGGTTCAAGAAATAATTAATAAAAATAACAAATAATTCTTGATTAAAATTTAATTATTTTCTTCACAAGGAATGATCCTAAAAATTATCTGAGTTCACCATGTAGCTTTATAGAAGCTAAGCGTTAATATGAATGTTCATTTTTTAAAATCGGATCGGTAGAACTGTAGTTACAGCGCAGAAATTTGCGTGCAAAATGCGTTTATTTTTGGCTGAAACGTTCATATCCGGAGACTTTGAATTTATTGCTCAAAAAATAAATTTATCTTTTGAATGCGTGGAGCGATTTCGATGAAACTTTAACTGGATACTTCTAGGAGTAATCCAAGCATTATAGCGAAGAAAGAATTTTTTTATCTCGCTTGGTTCAAGAAATAATTAATAAAAATAACAAATAATTCTTGATTAAAATTTAATTATTTTCTTCACAAGGAATGATCCTAAAAATTATCTGAGTTCACCATGTAGCTTTATAGAAGCTAAGCGTTAATATGAATGTTCATTTTTTAAAATCGGATCGGTAGAACTGTAGTTACAGCGCAGAAATTTGCGTGCAAAATGCGTTTATTTTTGGCTGAAATGTTCATATCCGGAGACTTTGAATTTATTGCTCAAAAAATAAATTTATCTTTTGAATGCGTGGAGCGATTTCGATGAAACTTTAACTGGATACTTCTAGGAGTAATCCAAGCATTATAGCGAAGAAAGAATTTTTTTATCTCGCTTGGTTCAAGAAATAATTAATAAAAATAACAAATAATTCTTGATTAAAATTTAAATATTTTCTTCACAAGGAATGATCCTAAAAATTATCTGAGTTCACCATGTAGCTTTATAGAAGCTAAGCGTTAATATGAATGTTCATTTTTTAAAATCGGATCGGTAGAACTGTAGTTACAGCGCAGAAATTTGCCAAAAAATAAATTTATCTTTTGAATGCGTGGAGCGATTTCGATGAAACTTTAACTGGATACTTTTAGGAGTAATCCAAGCATTATAGCGAAGAAAGAATTTTTTTATCTCGCTTGGTTCAAGAAATAATTAATAAAAATAACAAATAATTCTTGATTAAAATTTAATTATTTTCTTCACAAGGAATGATCCTAAAAATTATCTGAGTTCACCATGTAGCTCTATAGAAGCTAAGCGTTAATATGAATGTTCATTTTTTAAAATCGGATCGGTAGAACTGTAGTTACAACGCAGAAATTTGCGTGCAAAATGCGTTTATTTTTGGCTGAAACGTTCATATCCGGAGACTTTGAATTTATTGCTCAAAAAATAAATTTATCTTTTGAATGCGTGGAGCGATTTCGATGAAACTTTAACTGGATACTTCTAGGAGTAATCCAAGCATTATAGCGAAGAAAGAATTTTTTTATCTCGCTTGGTTCAAGAAATAATTAATAAAAATAACAAATAATTCTTGATTAAAATTTAATTATTTTCTTCACAAGGAATGATCCTAAAAATTATCTGAGTTCACCATGTAGCTTTATAGAAGCTAAGCGTTAATATGAATGTTCATTTTTTAAAATCGGATCGGTAGAACTGTAGTTACAGCGCAGAAATTTGCGTGCAAAATGCGTTTATTTTTGGCTGAAACGTTCATATCCGGAGACTTTGAATTTATTGCTCAAAAAATAAATTTATCTTTTGAATGCGTGGAGCGATTTCGATGAAACTTTAACTGGATACTTCTAGGAGTAATCCAAGCATTATAGCGAAGAAAGAATTTTTTTATCTCGCTTGGTTCAAGAAATAATTAATAAAAATAACAAATAATTCTTGATTAAAATTTAATTATTTTCTTCACAAGGAATGATCCTAAAAATTATCTGAGTTCACCATGTAGCTTTATAGAAGCTAAGCGTTAATATGAATGTTCATTTTTTAAAATCGGATCGGTAGAACTGTAGTTACAGCGCAGAAATTTGCGTGCAAAATGCGTTTATTTTTGGCTGAAACGTTCATATCCGGAGACTTTGAATTTATTGCTCAAAAAATAAATTTATCTTTTGAATGCGTGGAGCGATTTCGATGAAACTTTAACTGGATACTTCTAGGAGTAATCCAAGCATTATAGCGAAGAAAGAATTTTTTTATCTCGCTTGGTTCAAGAAATAATTAATAAAAATAACAAATAATTCTTGATTAAAATTTAATTATTTTCTTCACAAGGAATGATCCTAAAAATTATCTGAGTTCACCATGTAGCTTTATAGAAGCTAAGCGTTAATATGAATGTTCATTTTTTAAAATCGGATCGGTAGAACTGTAGTTACACCGCAGAAATTTGCGTGCAAAATGCGTTTATTTTTGGCTGAAACGTTCATATCCGGAGACTTTGAATTTATTGCTCAAAAAATAAATTTATCTTTTGAATGCGTGGAGCGATTTCGATGAAACTTTAACTGGATACTTCTAGGAGTAATCCAAGCATTATAGCGAAGAAAGAATTTTTTTATCTCGCTTGGTTCAAGAAATAATTAATAAAAATAACAAATAATTCTTGATTAAAATTTAATTATTTTCTTCACAAGGAATGATCCTAAAAATTATCTGAGTTCACCATGTAGCTTTATAGAAGCTAAGCGTTAATATGAATGTTCATTTTTTAAAATCGGATCGGTAGAACTGTAGTTACAGCGCAGAAATTTGCGTGCAAAATGCGTTTATTTTTGGCTGAAACGTTCATATCCGGAGACTTTGAATTTATTGCTCAAAAAATAAATTTATCTTTTGAATGCGTGGAGCGATTTCGATGAAACTTTAACTGGATACTTCTAGGAGTAATCCAAGCATTATAGCGAAGAAAGAATTTTTTTATCTCGCTTGGTTCAAGAAATAATTAATAAAAATAACAAATAATTCTTGATTAAAATTTAATTATTTTCTTCACAAGGAATGATCCTAAAAATTATCTGAGTTCACCATGTAGCTTTATAGAAGCTAAGCGTTAATATGAATGTTCATTTTTTAAAATCGGATCGGTAGAACTGTAGTTACAGCGCAGAAATTTGCGTGCAAAATGCGTTTATTTTTGGCTGAAACGTTCATATCCGGAGACTTTGAATTTATTGCTCAAAAAATAAATTTATCTTTTGAATGCGTGGAGCGATTTCGATGAAACTTTAACTGGATACTTCTAGGAGTAATCCAAGCATTATAGCGAAGAAAGAATTTTTTTATCTCGCTTGGTTCAAGAAATAATTAATAAAAATAACAAATAATTCTTGATTAAAATTTAATTATTTTCTTCACAAGGAATGATCCTAAAAATTATCTGAGTTCACCATGTAGCTTTATAGAAGCTAAGCGTTAATATGAATGTTCATTTTTTAAAATCGGATCGGTAGAACTGTAGTTACAGCGCAGAAATTTGCGTGCAAAATGCGTTTATTTTTGGCTGAAACGTTCATATCCGGAGACTTTGAATTTATTGCTCAAAAAATAAATTTATCTTTTGAATGCGTGGAGCGATTTCGATGAAACTTTAACTGGATACTTCTAGGAGTAATCCAAGCATTATAGCGAAGAAAGAATTTTTTTATCTCGCTTGGTTCAAGAAATAATTAATAAAAATAACAAATAATTCTTGATTAAAATTTAATTATTTTCTTCACAAGGAATGATCCTAAAAATTATCTGAGTTCACCATGTAGCTTTATAGAAGCTAAGCGTTAATATGAATGTTCATTTTTTAAAATCGGATCGGTAGAACTGTAGTTACAGCGCAGAAATTTGCGTGCAAAATGCGTTTATTTTTGGCTGAAACGTTCATATCCGGAGACTTTGAATTTATTGCTCAAAAAATAAATTTATCTTTTGAATGCGTGGAGCGATTTCGATGAAACTTTAACTGGATACTTCTAGGAGTAATCCAAGCATTATAGCGAAGAAAGAATTTTTTTATCTCGCTTGGTTCAAGAAATAATTAATAAAAATAACAAATAATTCTTGATTAAAATTTAATTATTTTCTTCACAAGGAATGATCCTAAAAATTATCTGAGTTCACCATGTAGCTTTATAGAAGCTAAGCGTTAATATGAATGTTCATTTTTTAAAATCGGATCGGTAGAACTGTAGTTACAGCGCAGAAATTTGCGTGCAAAATGCGTTTATTTTTGGCTGAAACGTTCATATCCGGAGACTTTGAATTTATTGCTCAAAAAATAAATTTATCTTTTGAATGCGTGGAGCGATTTCGATGAAACTTTAACTGGATACTTCTAGGAGTAATCCAAGCATTATAGCGAAGAAAGAATTTTTTTATCTCGCTTGGTTCAAGAAATAATTAATAAAAATAACAAATAATTCTTGATTAAAATTTAATTATTTTCTTCACAAGGAATGATCCTAAAAATTATCTGAGTTCACCATGTAGCTTATATAGAAGCTAAGCGTTAATATGAATGTTCATTTTTTAAAATCGGATCGGTAGAACTGTAGTTACAGCGCAGAAATTTGCGTGCAAAATGCGTTTATTTTTGGCTGAAACGTTCATATCCGGAGACTTTGAATTTATTGCTCAAAAAATAAATTTATCTTTTGAATGCGTGGAGCGATTTCGATGAAACTTTAACTGGATACTTCTAGGAGTAATCGAAGCATTATAGCGAAGAAAGAATTTTTTTATCTCGCTTGGTTCAAGAAATAATTAATAAAAATAACAAATAATTCTTGATTAAAATTTAATTATTTTCTTCACAAGGAATGATCCTAAAAATTATCTGAGTTCACCATGTAGCTTTATAGAAGCTAAGCGTTAATATGAATGTTCATTTTTTTAAATCGGATCGGTAGAACTGTAGTTACAGCGCAGAAATTTGCGTGCAAAATGCGTTTATTTTTGGCTGAAACGTTCATATCCGGAGACTTTGAATTTATTGCTCAAAAAATAAATTTATCTTTTGAATGCGTGGAGCGATTTCGATGAAACTTTAACTGGATACTTCTAGGAGTAATCCAAGCATTATAGCGAAGAAAGAATTTTTTTATCTCGCTTGGTTCAAGAAATAATTAATAAAAATAACAAATAATTCTTGATTAAAATTTAATTATTTTCTTCACAAGGAATGATCCTAAAAATTATCTGAGTTCACCATGTAGCTTTATAGAAGCTAAGCGTTAATATGAATGTTCATTTTTTAAAATCGGATCGGTAGAACTGTAGTTACAGCGCAGAAATTTGCGTGCAAAATGCGTTTATTTTTGGCTGAAACGTTCATATCCGGAGACTGAATTTATTGCTCAAAAAATAAATTTATCTTTTGAATGCGTGGAGCGATTTCGATGAAACTTTAACTGGATACTTCTAGGAGTAATCCAAGCATTATAGCGAAGAAAGAATTTTTTTATCTCGCTTGGTTCAAGAAATAATTAATAAAAATAACAAATAATTCTTGATTAAAATTTAATTATTTTCTTCACAAGGAATGATCCTAAAAATTATCTGAGTTCACCATGTAGCTTTATAGAAGCTAAGCGTTAATATGAATGTTCATTTTTTAAAATCGGATCGGTAGAACTGTAGTTACAGCGCAGAAATTTGCGTGCAAAATGCGTTTATTTTTGGCTGAAACGTTCATATCCGGAGACTTTGAATTTATTGCTCAAAAAATAAATTTATCTTTTGAATGCGTGGAGCGATTTCGATGAAACTTTAACTGGATACTTCTAGGAGTAATCCAAGCATTATAGCGAAGAAAGAATTTTTTTATCTCGCTTGGTTCAAGAAATAATTAATAAAAATAACAAATAATTCTTGATTAAAATTTAATTATTTTCTTCACAAGGAATGATCCTAAAAATTATCTGAGTTCACCATGTAGCTTTATAGAAGCTAAGCGTTAATATGAATGTTCATTTTTTAAAATCGGATCGGTAGAACTGTAGTTACAGCGCAGAAATTTGCGTGCAAAATGCGTTTATTTTTGGCTGAAACGTTCATATCCGGAGACTTTGAATTTATTGCTCAAAAAATAAATTTATCTTTTGAATGCGTGGAGCGATTTCGATGAAACTTTAACTGGATACTTCTAGGAGTAATCCAAGCATTATAGCGAAGAAAGAATTTTTTTATCTCGCTTGGTTCAAGAAATAATTAATAAAAATAACAAATAATTCTTGATTAAAATTTAATTATTTTCTTCACAAGGAATAATCCTAAAAATTATCTGAGTTCACCATGTAGCTTTATAGAAGCTAAGCGTTAATATGAATGTTCATTTTTTAAAATCGGATCGGTAGAACTGTAGTTACAGCGCAGAAATTTGCGTGCAAAATGCGTTTATTTTTGGCTGAAACGTTCATATCCGGAGACTTTGAATTTATTGCTCAAAAAATAAATTTATCTTTTGAATGCGTGGAGCGATTTCGATGAAACTTTAACTGGATACTTCTAGGAGTAATCCAAGCATTATAGCGAAGAAAGAATTTTTTTATCTCGCTTGGTTCAATAAATAATTAATAAAAATAACAAATAATTCTTGATTAAAATTTAATTATTTTCTTCACAAGGAATGATCCTAAAAATTATCTGAGTTCACCATGTAGCTTTATAGAAGCTAAGCGTTAATATGAATGTTCATTTTTTAAAATCGGATCGGTAGAACTGTAGTTACAGCGCAGAAATTTGCGTGCAAAATGCGTTTATTTTTGGCTGAAACGTTCATATCCGGAGACTTTGAATTTATTGCTCAAAAAATAAATTTATCTTTTGAATGCGTGGAGCGATTTGGATGAAACTTTAACTGGATACTTCTAGGAGTAATCCAAGCATTATAGCGAAGAAAGATTTTTTTTATCTCGCTTGGTTCAAGAAATAATTAATAAAAATAACAAATAATTCTTGATTAAAATTTAATTATTTTCTTCACAAGGAATGATCCTAAAAATTATCTGAGTTCACCATGTAGCTTTATAGAAGCTAAGCGTTAATATGAATGTTCATTTTTTAAAATTGGATCGGTAGAACTGTAGTTACAGCGCAGAAATTTGCGTGCAAAATGCGTTTATTTTTGGCTGAAACGTTCATATCCGGAGACTTTGAATTTATTGCTCAAAAAATAAATTTATCTTTTGAATGCGTGGAGCGATTTCGATGAAACTTTAACTGGATACTTCTAGGAGTAATCCAAGCATTATAGCGAATAAAAAATTTTTTTATCTCGCTTGGTTCAAGAAATAATTAATAAAAATAACAAATAATTCTTGATTAAAATTTAATTATTTTCTTCACAAGGAATGATCCTAAAAATTATCTGAGTTCACCATGTAGCTTTATAGAAGCTAAGCGTTAATATGAATGTTCATTTTTTAAATTCGGATCGGTAGAACTGTAGTTACAGCGCAGAAATTTGCGTGCAAAATGCGTTTATTTTTGGCTGAAACGTTTATATCCGGAGACTTTGAATTTATTGCTCAAACAATAAATTTATCTTTTGAATGCGTGGAGCGATTTCGATGAAACTTTAACTGGATACTTCTAGGATTAATCCAAGCATTATAGCGAAGAAAGAATTTTTTTATCTCGCTTGGTTCAAGAAATAATTAATAAAAATAACAAATAATTCTTGATTAAAATTTAATTATTTTCTTCACAAGGAATGATCCTAAAAATTATCTGAGTTCACCATGTAGCTTTATAGAAGCTAAGCGTTAATATGAATGTTCATTTTTTAAAATCGGATCGGTAGAACTGTAGTTACAGCGCAGAAATTTGCGTGCAAAATGCGTTTATTTTTGGCTGAAACGTTCATATCCGGAGACTTTGAATTTATTGCTCAAAAAATAAATTTATCTTTTGAATGCGTGGAGCGATTTCGATGAAACTTTAACTGGATACTTCTAGGAGTAATCCAAGCATTATAGCGAAGAAAGAATTTTTTTATCTCGCTTGGTTCAAGAAATAATTAATAAAAATAACAAATAATTCTTGATTAAAATTTAATTATTTTCTTCACAAGGAATGATCCTAAAAATTATCTGAGTTCACCATGTAGCTTTATAGAAGCTAAGCGTTAATATGAATGTTCATTTTTTAAAATCGGATCGGTAGAACTGTAGTTACAGCGCAGAAATTTGCGTGCAAAATGCGTTTATTTTTGGCTGAAACGTTCATATCCGGAGACTTTGAATTTATTGCTCAAAAAATAAATTTATCTTTTGAATGCGTGGAGCGATTTCGATGAAACTTTAACTGGATACTTCTAGGAGTAATCCAAGCATTATAGCGAAGAAAGAATTTTTTTATCTCGCTTGGTTCAAGAAATAATTAATAAAAATAACAAATAATTCTTGATTAAAATTTAATTATTTTCTTCACAAGGAATGATCCTAAAAATTATCTGAGTTCACCATGTAGCTTTATAGAAACTAAGCGTTAATATGAATGTTCATTTTTTAAAATCGGATCGGTAGAACTGTAGTTACAGCGCAGAAATTTGCGTGCAAAATGCGTTTATTTTTGGCTGAAACGTTCATATCCGGAGACTTTGAATTTATTGCTCAAAAAATAAATTTATCTTTTGAATGCGTGGAGCGATTTCGATGAAACGTTAACTGGATACTTCTAGGAGTAATCCAAGCATTATAGCGAAGAAAGAATTTTTTTATCTCGCTTGGTTCAAGAAATAATTAATAAAAATAACAAATAATTCTTGATTAAAATTTAATTATTTTCTTCACAAGGAATGATCCTAAAAATTATCTGAGTTCACCATGTAGCTTTATAGAAGCTAAGCGTTAATATGAATGTTCATTTTTTAAAATCGGATCGGTAGAACTGTAGTTACAGCGCAGAAATTTGCGTGCAAAATGCGTTTATTTTTGGCTGAAACGTTCATATCCGGAGACTTTGAATTTATTGCTCAAAAAATAAATTTATCTTTTGAATGCGTGGAGCGATTTCGATGAAACTTTAACTGGATACTTCTAGGAGTAATCCAAGCATTATAGCGAAGAAAGAATTTTTTTATCTCGCTTGGTTCAAGAAATAATTAATAAAAATAACAAATAATTCTTGATTAAAATTTAATTATTTTCTTCACAAGGAATGATCCTAAAAATTATCTGAGTTCACCATGTAGCTTTATAGAAGCTAAGCGTTAATATGAATGTTCATTTTTTAAAATCGGATCGGTAGAACTGTAGTTACAGCGCAGAAATTTGCGTGCAAAATGCGTTTATTTTTGGCTGAAACGTTCATATCCGGAGACTTTGAATTTATTGCTCAAAAAATAAATTTATCTTTTGAATGCGTGGAGCGATTTCGATGAAACTTTAACTGGATACTTCTAGGAGTAATCCAAGCATTATAGCGAAGAAAGAATTTTTTTATCTCGCTTGGTTCAAGAAATAATTAATAAAAATAACAAATAATTCTTGATTAAAATTTAATTATTTTCTTCACAAGGAATGATCCTAAAAATTATCTGAGTTCACCATGTAGCTTTATAGAAGCTAAGCGTTAATATGAATGTTCATTTTTTAAAATCGGATCGGTAGAACTGTAGTTACAGCGCAGAAATTTGCGTGCAAAATGCGTTTATTTTTGGCTGAAACGTTCATATCCGGAGACTTTGAATTTATTGCTCAAAAAATAAATTTATCTTTTGAATGCGTGGAGCGATTTCGATGAAAATACTTCTAGGAGTAATCCAAGCATTATAGCGAAAAAAGAATTTTTTTATCTCGCTTGGTTCAAGAAATAATTAATAAAAATAACATATAATTCTTGATTAAAATTTAATTATTTTCTTCACAAGGAAGATCCTAAAAATTATCTGAGTTCACCATGTAGCTTTATAGAAGCTAAGGCGTTAATATGAATGTTCATTTTTTAAAATCGGAATCGGTAGAACTGTAGTTACAGCGCAGAAATTTGCGTGCAAAATGCGTTTATTTTGGTTGAAACGTTCATATCCGGAGACTTTGAATTTATTGCTCAAAAAATAAATTTATCTTTTGAATGCGTGGAGCGATTTTCGATGAAACTTTAACTGGGATACTTCTAGGAGTAATCAAGCATTATAGCGAAGAAAGAATTTTTTTATCTCGCTTGGTTCAAGAAATAATTAATAAAATAACAAATAATTCTTGATTAAAATTTAATTATTTTCTTCACAAGGAATGATCCTAAAAATTATCTGAGTTCACCATGTAGCTTTATAGAAGCTAAGTGTTAATATGAATGTTCATTTTTTAAAATCGGATCGGTAGAACTGTAGTTACAGCGCAGAAATTTGCGTGCAAAATGCGTTTATTTTTGGCTGAAACGTTCATATCCGGAGACTTTGAATTTATTGCTCAAAAAATAAATTTATCTTTTGAATGCGTGGAGCGATTTCGATGAAACTTTAACTGGATACTTCTAGGAGTAATCCAAGCATTATAGCGAAGAAAGAATTTTTTTATCTCGCTTGGTTCAAGAAATAATTAATAAAAATAACAAATAATTCTTGATTAAAATTTAATTATTTTCTTCACAAGGAATGATCCTAAAAATTATCTGAGTTCACCATGTAGCTTTATAGAAGCTAAGCGTTAATATGAATGTTCATTTTTTAAAATCGGATCGGTAGAACTGTAGTTACAGCGCAGAAATTTGCGTGCAAAATGCGTTTATTTTTGGCTGAAACGTTCATATCAGAGACTTTGAATTTATTGCTCAAAAAATAAATTTATCTTTTGAATGCGTGGAGCGATTTCGATGAAACTTTAACTGGATACTTCTAGGAGTAATCCAAGCATTATAGCGAAGAAAGAATTTTTTTATCTCGCTTGGTTCAAGAAATAATTAATAAAAATAACAAATAATTCTTGATTAAAATTTAATTATTTTCTTCACAAGGAATGATCCTAAAAATTATCTGAGTTCACCATGTAGCTTTATAGAAGCTAAGGCGTTAATATGAATGTTCATTTTTTAAAATCGGATCGGTAGAACTGTAGTTACAGCGCAGAAATTTGCGTGCAAAATGCGTTTATTTTTGGCTGAAACGTTCATATCCGGAGACTTTGAATTTATTGCTCAAAAAATAAATTTATCTTTTGAATGCGTGGAGCGATTTCGATGAAACTTTAACTGGATACTTCTAGGAGTAATCCAAGCATTATAGCCAAGAAAGAATTTTTTTATCTCGCTTGGTTCAAGAAATAATTAATAAAAATAACAAATAATCTTGATTAAAATTTAATTATTTTTCTTCACAAGGAATGATCCTAAAAATTATCTGAGTTCACCATGTAGCTTTATAGAAGCTAAGCGTTAATATGAATGTTCATTTTTTAAATCGGATCGGTAGAACTGTAGTTACAGCGCAGAAATTTGCGTGCAAAATGCGTTTATCTTTGGCTGAAACGTTCATATCCGAGACTTTGAATTTATTGCTCAAAAAATAAATTTATCTTTTGAATGCGTGGAGCGATTTCGATGAAACTTTAACTGGATACTTCTAGGAGTAATCCAAGCATTATAGCGAAGAAAGAATTTTTTTATCTCGCTTGGTTCAAGAAATAATTAATAAAAATAACAAATAATTCTTGATTAAAATTTAATTATTTTCTTCACAAGGGAATGATCCTAAAAAATTATCTGAGTTCACCATGTAGCTTTATAGAAGCTAAGCGTTAATATGAATGTTCATTTTTTAAAATCGGATCGGTAGAACTGTAGTTACAGCGCAGAAATTTGCGTGCAAAATGCGTTTATTTTTGGCTGAAACGTTCATATCCGGAGACTTTGAATTTATTGCTCAAAAAATAAATTTATCTTTTGAATGCGTGGAGGCGATTTCGATGAAACTTTAACTGGATACTTCTAGGAGTAATCCAAGCATTATAGCGAAGAAAGAATTTTTTTATCCTCGCTTGGTTCAAGAAATAATTAATAAAAATAACAAATAATTCTTGATTAAAATTTAATTATTTTCTTCACAAGGAATGATCCTAAAAATTATCTGAGTTCACCATGTAGCTTTATAGAAGCTAAGCGTTAATAGAATGTTCATTTTTTAAAATCGCGATCGGTAGAACTGTAGTTACAGCGCAGAAATTTGCGTGCAAAATGCGTTTATTTTTGGTTGAAACGTTCATATCCGGAGACTTTGAATTTATTGCTCAAAAAATAAATTTATCTTTTGAATGCGTGGAGCGATTTCGATGAAACTTTAACTGGATACTTCTAGGAGTAATCCAAGCATTATAGCGAAGAAAGAATTTTTTTATCTCGCTTGGTTCAAGAAATAATTAATAAAATAACAAATAATTCTTGATTAAAATTTAATTATTTTCTTCACAAGGAATGATCCTAAAAATTATCTGAGTTCACCATGTAGCTTTATAAGAAGCTAAGTGTTAATAGTGAATGTTCATTTTTTAAAATCGGATCGGTAGAACTGTAGTTACAGCGCAGAAATTTGCGTGCAAAATGCGTTTATTTTTGGCTGAAACGTTCATATCCGGAGACTTTGAATTTATTGCTCAAAAAATAAATTTATCTTTTGAATGCGTGGAGCGATTTCGATGAAACTTTAACTGGATACTTCTAGGAGTAATCCAAGCATTATAGCGAAGAAAGAATTTTTTTATCTCGCTTGGTTCAAGAAATAATTAATAAAAATAACAAATAATTCTTGATTAAAATTTAATTATTTTCTTCACAAGAATGATCCTAAAAAATTATCTGAGTTCACCATGTAGCTTTATAGAAGTCTAAGCGTTAATATGAATGTTCATTTTTTAAAATCGGATCGGTAGAACTGTAGTTACAGCGCAGAAATTTGCGTGCAAAATGCGTTTATTTTTGGCTGAAACGTTCATATCCGGAGGACTTTGAATTTATTGCTCAAAAAATAAATTTATCTTTTGAATGCGTGGAGCGATTTCGATGAAACTTTAACTGGATACTTCTAGGAGTAATCCAAGCATTATAGCGAAGAAAGAATTTTTTTATCTCGCTTGGTTCAAGAAATAATTAATAAAAATAACAAATAATTCTTGATTAAAATTTAATTATTTTCTTCACAAGGAATGATCCTAAAATTATCTGAGTTCACCATGTAGCTTTATAGAAGCTAAGCGTTAATATGAATGTTCATTTTTTAAAATCGGATCGGTAGAACTGTAGTTACAGCGCAGAAATTTGCGTGCAAAATGCGTTTATTTTTGGCTGAAACGTTCATATCCGGAGACTTTGAATTTATTGCTCAAAAAATAAATTTATCTTTTGAATGCGTGGAGCGATTTCGATGAAACTTTAACTGGATACTTCTAGGAGTAATCCAAGCATTATAGCCAAGAAAGAATTTTTTTTATCTCGCTTGGTTCAAGAAATAATTAATAAAAATAACAAATAATTCTTGATTAAAATTTAATTATTTTCTTCACAAGGAATGATCCTAAAAATTATCTGAGTTCACCATGTAGCTTTATAGAAGCTAAGCGTTAATATGAATGTTCATTTTTTAAAATCGGATCGGTAGAACTGTAGTTACAGCGCAGAAATTTGCGTGCAAAATGCGTTTATCTTTGCTGAAACGTTCATATCCCGGAGACTTTGAATTTATTGCTCAAAAATAAATTTATCTTTTGAATGCGTGGAGCGATTTCGATGAAACTTTAACTTGGATACTTCTAGGAGTAATCCAAGCATTATAGCGAAGAAAGAATTTTTTTATCTCGCTTGGTTCAAGAAATAATTAATAAAAATAACAAATAATTCTTGATTAAAATTTAATTATTTTCTTCACAAGGGAATGATCCTAAAAATTATCTGAGTTCACCATGTAGCTTTATAGAAGCTAAGCGTTAATATGAATGTTCATTTTTTAAAATCGGATCGGTAGAACTGTAGTTACAGCGCAGAAATTTGCGTGCAAAATGCGTTTATTTTTTGGCTGAAACGTTCATATCCGGAGACTTTGAATTTATTGCTCAAAAAATAAATTTATCTTTTGAATGCGTGGAGCGATTTCGATGAAACTTTAACTGGATACTTCTAGGAGTAATCCAAGCATTATAGCGAAGAAAGAATTTTTTTATCTCGCTTGGTTCAAGAAATAATTAATAAAAATAACAAATAATTCTTGATTAAAATTTAATTATTTTCTTCACAAGGAATGATCCTAAAAATTATCTGAGTTCACCATGTAGCTTTATAGAAGCTAAGCGTTAATATGAATGTTCATTTTTTAAAATCGGATCGGTAGAACTGTAGTTACAGCGCAGAAATTTGCGTGCAAAATGCGTTTATCTTTGGCTGAAACGTTCATATCCGGAGACTTTGAATTTATTGCTCAAAAAATAAATTTATCTTTTGAATGCGTGGAGCGATTTCGATGAAACTTTAACTGGATACTTCTAGGAGTAATCCAAGCATTATAGCGAAGAAAGAATTTTTTTATCTCGCTTGGTTCAAGAAAATAATTAATAAAAATAACAAATAATTCTTGATTAAAAATTTAATTATTTTCTTCACAAGGAATGATCCTAAAAATTATCTGAGTTCACCATGTAGCTTTATAGAAGCTAAGCGTTAATATGAATGTTCATTTTTTAAAATCCGATCGGTAGAACTGTAGTTACAGCGCAGAAGATTTGCGTGCAAAATGCGTTTATTTTTGGCTGAAACGTTCATATCCGGAGACTTTGAATTTATTGCTCAAAAAATAAATTTATCTTTTGATGCGTGGAGCGATTTCGATGAAACTTTAACTGGATACTTCTAGGAGTAATCCAAGCATTATAGCGAAGAAATAATTTTTTTATCTCGCTTGGTTCAAGAAATAATTAATAAAAATAACAAATAATTCTTGATTAAAATTTAATTATTTTCTTCACAAGGAATGATCCTAAAAATTATCTGAGTTCACCATGTAGCTTTATAGAAGCTAAGCGTTAATATGAATGTTCATTTTTTAAAATCGGATCGGTAGAACTGTAGTTACAGCGCAGAAATTTGCGTGCAAAATGCGATTATTTTTGGCTGAAACGTTCATATCCGGAGACTTTGAATTTATTGCTCAAAAAAATAAATTTATCTTTTGAATGCGTGGAGCGATTTCGATGAAACTTTAACTGGATACTTCTAGGAGTAATCCAAGCATTATAGCGAAGAAAGAATTTTTTTATCTCGCTTGGTTCAAGAAATAATTAATAAAATAACAAATAATTCTTGATTAAAATTTAATTACTTTCTTCACAAGGAATGATCCTAAAAATTATCTGAGTTCACCATGTAGCTTTATAGAAGCTAAGCGTTAATATGAATGTTCATTTTTAAAATCGGATCGGTAGAACTGTAGTTACAGCGCAGAAATTTGCGTGCAAAATGCGTTTATTTTTGGCTGAAACGTTCATATCCGGAGACTTTGAATTTATTGCTCAAAAAATAAATTTATCTTTTGAATGCGTGGAGCGATTTCGATGAAACTTTAACTGGATACTTCTAGGAGTAATCCAAGCATTATAGCGAAGAAAGAATTTTTTTATCTCGCTTGGTTCAAGAAATAATTAATAAAAATAACAAATAATTCTTGATTAAAATTTAATTACTTTCTTCACAAGGAATGATCCTAAAAATTATCTGAGTTCACCATGTAGCTTTATAGAAGCTAAGCGTTAATATGAATGTTCATTTTTTAAAATCGGATCGGTAGAACTGTAGTTACAGCGCAGAAATTTGCGTGCAAAATGCGTTTATTTTTGGCTGAAACGTTCATATCCGGAGACTTTGAATTTATTGCTCAAAAAATAAATTTATCTTTTGAATGCGTGGAGCGATTTCGATGAAAACTGGATACTTCTAGGAGTAATCCAAGCATTATAGCGAAGAAAGAATTTTTTTATCTCGCTTGGTTCAAGAAATAATTAATAAAAATAACAAATAATTCTTGATTAAAATTTAATTATTTTCTTCACAAGGAATGATCCTAAAAATTATCTGAGTTCACCATGTAGCTTTATAGAAGCTAAGCGTTAATATGAATGTTCATTTTTTAAAATCGGATCGGTAGAACTGTAGTTACAGCGCAGAAATTTGCGTGCAAAATGCGTTTATTTTTGGCTGAAACGTTCATATCCGGAGACTTTGAATTTATTGCTCAAAAAATAAATTTATCTTTTGAATGCGTGGAGCGATTTCGATGAAACTTTAACTGGATACTTCTAGGAGTAATCCAAGCATTATAGCGAAGAAAGAATTTTTTTATCTCGCTTGGTTCAAGAAATAATTAATAAAAATAACAAATAATTCTTGATTAAAATTTAATTATTTTCTTCACAAGGAATGATCCTAAAAATTATCTGAGTTCACCATGTAGCTTTATAGAAGCTAAGCGTTAATATGAATGTTCATTTTTTAAAATCGGATCGGTAGAACTGTAGTTACAGCGCAGAAATTTGCGTGCAAAATGCGTTTATTTTTGGCTGAAACGTTCATATCCGGAGACTTTGAATTTATTGCTCAAAAAATAAATTTATCTTTTGAATGCGTGGAGCGATTTCGATGAAACTTTAACTGGATACTTCTAGGAGTAATCCAAGCATTATAGCGAAGAAAGAATTTTTTTATCTCGCTTGGTTCAAGAAATAATTAATAAAAATAACAAATAATTCTTGATTAAAATTTAATTATTTTCTTCACAAGGAATGATCCTAAAAATTATCTGAGTTCACCATGTAGCTTTATAGAAGCTAAGCGTTAATATGAATGTTCATTTTTTAAAATCGGATCGGTAGAACTGTAGTTACAGCGCAGAAATTTGCGTGCAAAATGCGTTTATTTTTGGCTGAAACGTTCATATCCGGAGACTTTGAATTTATTGCTCAAAAAATAAATTTATCTTTTGAATGCGTGGAGCGATTTCGATGAAACTTTAACTGGATACTTCTAGGAGTAATCCAAGCATTATAGCGAAGAAAGAATTTTTTTATCTCGCTTGGTTCAAGAAATAATTAATAAAAATAACAAATAATTCTTGATTAAAATTTAATTATTTTCTTCACAAGGAATGATCCTAAAAATTATCTGAGTTCACCATGTAGCTTTATAGAAGCTAAGCGTTAATATGAATGTTCATTTTTTAAAATCGGATCGGTAGAACTGTAGTTACAGCGCAGAAATTTGCGTGCAAAATGCGTTTATTTTTGGCTGAAACGTTCATATCCGGAGACTTTGAATTTATTGCTCAAAAAATAAATTTATCTTTTGAATGCGTGGAGCGATTTCGATGAAACTTTAACTGGATACTTCTAGGAGTAATCCAAGCATTATAGCGAAGAAAGAATTTTTTTATCTCGCTTGGTTCAAGAAATAATTAATAAAAATAACAAATAATTCTTGATTAAAATTTAATTATTTTCTTCACAAGGAATGATCCTAAAAATTATCTGAGTTCACCATGTAGCTTTATAGAAGCTAAGCGTTAATATGAATGTTCATTTTTTAAAATCGGATCGGTAGAACTGTAGTTACAGCGCAGAAATTTGCGTGCAAAATGCGTTTATTTTTGGCTGAAACGTTCATATCCGGAGACTTTGAATTTATTGCTCAAAAAATAAATTTATCTTTTGAATGCGTGGAGCGATTTCGATGAAACTTTAACTGGATACTTCTAGGAGTAATCCAAGCATTATAGCGAAGAAAGAATTTTTTTATCTCGCTTGGTTCAAGAAATAATTAATAAAAATAACAAATAATTCTTGATTAAAATTTAATTATTTTCTTCACAAGGAATGATCCTAAAAATTATCTGAGTTCACCATGTAGCTTTATAGAAGCTAAGCGTTAATATGAATGTTCATTTTTTAAAATCGGATCGGTAGAACTGTAGTTACAGCGCAGAAATTTGCGTGCAAAATGCGTTTATTTTTGGCTGAAACGTTCATATCCGGAGACTTTGAATTTATTGCTCAAAAAATAAATTTATCTTTTGAATGCGTGGAGCGATTTCGATGAAACTTTAACTGGATACTTCTAGGAGTAATCCAAGCATTATAGCGAAGAAAGAATTTTTTTATCTCGCTTGGTTCAAGAAATAATTAATAAAAATAACAAATAATTCTTGATTAAAATTTAATTATTTTCTTCACAAGGAATGATCCTAAAAATTATCTGAGTTCACCATGTAGCTTTATAGAAGCTAAGCGTTAATATGAATGTTCATTTTTTAAAATCGGATCGGTAGAACTGTAGTTACAGCGCAGAAATTTGCGTGCAAAATGCGTTTATTTTTGGCTGAAACGTTCATATCCGGAGACTTTGAATTTATTGCTCAAAAAATAAATTTATCTTTTGAATGCGTGGAGCGATTTCGATGAAACTTTAACTGGATACTTCTAGGAGTAATCCAAGCATTATAGCGAAGAAAGAATTTTTTTATCTCGCTTGGTTCAAGAAATAATTAATAAAAATAACAAATAATTCTTGATTAAAATTTAATTATTTTCTTCACAAGGAATGATCCTAAAAATTATCTGAGTTCACCATGTAGTTTTATAGAAGCTAAGCGTTAATATGAATGTTCATTTTTTAAAATCGGATCGGTAGAACTGTAGTTACAGCGCAGAAATTTGCGTGCAAAATGCGTTTATTTTTGGCTGAAACGTTCATATCCGGAGACTTTGAATTTATTGCTCAAAAAATAAATTTATCTTTTGAATGCGTGGAGCGATTTCGATGAAACTTTAACTGGATACTTCTAGGAGTAATCCAAGCATTATAGCGAAGAAAGAATTTTTTTATCTCGCTTGGTTCAAGAAATAATTAATAAAAATAACAAATAATTCTTGATTAAAATTTAATTATTTTCTTCACAAGGAATGATCCTAAAAATTATCTGAGTTCACCATGTAGCTTTATAGAAGCTAAGCGTTAATATGAATGTTCATTTTTTAAAATCGGATCGGTAGAACTGTAGTTACAGCGCAGAAATTTGCGTGCAAAATGCGTTTATTTTTGGCTGAAACGTTCATATCCGGAGACTTTGAATTTATTGCTCAAAAAATAAATTTATCTTTTGAATGCGTGGAGCGATTTCGATGAAACTTTAACTGGATACTTCTAGGAGTAATCCAAGCATTATAGCGAAGAAATAATTTTTTTATCTCGCTTGGTTCAAGAAATAATTAATAAAAATAACAAATAATTCTTGATTAAAATTTAATTATTTTCTTCACAAGGAATGATCCTAAAAATTATCTGAGTTCACCATGTAGCTTTATAGAAGCTAAGCGTTAATATGAATGTTCATTTTTTAAAATCGGATCGGTAGAACTGTAGTTACAGCGCAGAAATTTGCGTGCAAAATGCGTTTATTTTTGGCTGAAACGTTCATATCCGGAGACTTTGAATTTATTGCTCAAAAAATAAATTTATCTTTTGAATGCGTGGAGCGATTTCGATGAAACTTTAACTGGATACTTCTAGGAGTAATCCAAGCATTATAGCGAAGAAAGAATTTTTTTATCTCGCTTGGTTCAAGAAATAATTAATAAAAATAACAAATAATTCTTGATTAAAATTTAATTATTTTCTTCACAAGGAATGATCCTAAAAATTATCTGAGTTCACCATGTAGCTTTATAGAAGCTAAGCGTTAATATGAATGTTCATTTTTTAAAATCGGATCGGTAGAACTGTAGTTACAGCGCAGAAATTTGCGTGCAAAATGCGTTTATTTTTGGCTGAAACGTTCATATCCGGAGACTTTGAATTTATTGCTCAAAAAATAAATTTATCTTTTGAATGCGTGGAGCGATTTCGATGAAACTTTAACTGGATACTTCTAGGAGTAATCCAAGCATTATAGCGAAGAAAGAATTTTTTTATCTCGCTTGGTTCAAGAAATAATTAATAAAAATAACAAATAATTCTTGATTAAAATTTAATTATTTTCTTCACAAGGAATGATCCTAAAAATTATCTGAGTTCACCATGTAGCTTTATAGAAGCTAAGCGTTAATATGAATGTTCATTTTTTAAAATCGGATCGGTAGAACTGTAGTTACAGCGCAGAAATTTGCGTGCAAAATGCGTTTATTTTTGGCTGAAACGTTCATATCCGGAGACTTTGAATTTATTGCTCAAAAAATAAATTTATCTTTTGAATGCGTGGAGCGATTTCGATGAAACTTTAACTGGATACTTCTAGGAGTAATCCAAGCATTATAGCGAAGAAAGAATTTTTTTATCTCGCTTGGTTCAAGAAATAATTAATAAAAATAACAAATAATTCTTGATTAAAATTTAATTATTTTCTTCACAAGGAATGATCCTAAAAATTATCTGAGTTCACCATGTAGCTTTATAGAAGCTAAGCGTTAATATGAATGTTCATTTTTTAAAATCGGATCGGTAGAACTGTAGTTACAGCGCAGAAATTTGCGTGCAAAATGCGTTTATTTTTGGCTGAAACGTTCATATCCGGAGACTTTGAATTTATTGCTCAAAAAATAAATTTATCTTTTGAATGCGTGGAGCGATTTCGATGAAACTTTAACTGGATACTTCTAGGAGTAATCCAAGCATTATAGCGAAGAAAGAATTTTTTTATCTCGCTTGGTTCAAGAAATAATTAATAAAAATAACAAATAATTCTTGATTAAAATTTAATTATTTTCTTCACAAGGAATGATCCTAAAAATTATCTGAGTTCACCATGTAGCTTTATAGAAGCTAAGCGTTAATATGAATGTTCATTTTTTAAAATCGGATCGGTAGAACTGTAGTTACAGCGCAGAAATTTGCGTGCAAAATGCGTTTATTTTTGGCTGAAACGTTCATATCCGGAGACTTTGAATTTATTGCTCAAAAAATAAATTTATCTTTTGAATGCGTGGAGCGATTTCGATGAAACTTTAACTGGATACTTCTAGGAGTAATCCAAGCATTATAGCGAAGAAAGAATTTTTTTATCTCGCTTGGTTCAAGAAATAATTAATAAAAATAACAAATAATTCTTGATTAAAATTTAATTATTTTCTTCACAAGGAATGATCCTAAAAATTATCTGAGTTCACCATGTAGCTTTATAGAAGCTAAGCGTTAATATGAATGTTCATTTTTTAAAATCGGATCGGTAGAACTGTAGTTACAGCGCAGAAATTTGCGTGCAAAATGCGTTTATTTTTGGCTGAAACGTTCATATCCGGAGACTTTGAATTTATTGCTCAAAAAATAAATTTATCTTTTGAATGCGTGGAGCGATTTCGATGAAACTTTAACTGGATACTTCTAGGAGTAATCCAAGCATTATAGCGAAGAAAGAATTTTTTTATCTCGCTTGGTTCAAGAAATAATTAATAAAAATAACAAATAATTCTTGATTAAAATTTAATTATTTTCTTCACAAGGAATGATCCTAAAAATTATCTGAGTTCACCATGTAGCTTTATAGAAGCTAAGCGTTAATATGAATGTTCATTTTTTAAAATCGGATCGGTAGAACTGTAGTTACAGCGCAGAAATTTGCGTGCAAAATGCGTTTATTTTTGGCTGAAACGTTCATATCCGGAGACTTTGAATTTATTGCTCAAAAAATAAATTTATCTTTTGAATGCGTGGAGCGATTTCGATGAAACTTTAACTGGATACTTCTAGGAGTAATCCAAGCATTATAGCGAAGAAAGAATTTTTTTATCTCGCTTGGTTCAAGAAATAATTAATAAAAATAACAAATAATTCTTGATTAAAATTTAATTATTTTCTTCACAAGGAATGATCCTAAAAATTATCTGAGTTCACCATGTAGCTTTATAGAAGCTAAGCGTTAATATGAATGTTCATTTTTTAAAATCGGATCGGTAGAACTGTAGTTACAGCGCAGAAATTTGCGTGCAAAATGCGTTTATTTTTGGCTGAAACGTTCATATCCGGAGACTTTGAATTTATTGCTCAAAAAATAAATTTATCTTTTGAATGCGTGGAGCGATTTCGATGAAACTTTAACTGGATACTTCTAGGAGTAATCCAAGCATTATAGCGAAGAAAGAATTTTTTTATCTCGCTTGGTTCAAGAAATAATTAATAAAAATAACAAATAATTCTTGATTAAAATTTAATTATTTTCTTCACAAGGAATGATCCTAAAAATTATCTGAGTTCACCATGTAGCTTTATAGAAGCTAAGCGTTAATATGAATTTTCATTTTTTAAAATCGGATCGGTAGAACTGTAGTTACAGCGCAGAAATTTGCGTGCAAAATGCGTTTATTTTTGGCTGAAACGTTCATATCCGGAGACTTTGAATTTATTGCTCAAAAAATAAATTTATCTTTTGAATGCGTGGAGCGATTTCGATGAAACTTTAACTGGATACTTCTAGGAGTAATCCAAGCATTATAGCGAAGAAAGAATTTTTTTATCTCGCGTGGTTCAAGAAATAATTAATAAAAATAACAAATAATTCTTGATTAAAATTTAATTATTTTCTTCACAAGGAATGATCCTAAAAATTATCTGAGTTCACCATGTAGCTTTATAGAAGCTAAGCGTTAATATGAATGTTCATTTTTTAAAATCGGATCGGTAGAACTGTAGTTACAGCGCAGAAATTTGCGTGCAAAATGCGTTTATTTTTGGCTGAAACGTTCATATCCGGAGACTTTGAATTTATTGCTCAAAAAATAAATTTATCTTTTGAATGCGTGGAGCGATTTCGATGAAACTTTAACTGGATACTTCTAGGAGTAATCCAAGCATTATAGCGAAGAAAGAATTTTTTTATCTCGCTTGGTTCAAGAAATAATTAATAAAAATAACAAATAATTCTTGATTAAAATTTAATTATTTTCTTCACAAGGAATGATCCTAAAAATTATCTGAGTTCACCATGTAGCTTTATAGAAGCTAAGCGTTAATATGAATGTTCATTTTTTAAAATCGGATCGGTAGAACTGTAGTTACATCGCAGAAATTTGCGTGCAAAATGCGTTTATTTTTGGCTGAAACGTTCATATCCGGAGACTTTGAATTTATTGCTCAAAAAATAAATTTATCTTTTGAATGCGTGGAGCGATTTCGATGAAACTTTAACTGGATACTTCTAGGAGTAATCCAAGCATTATAGCGAAGAAAGAATTTTTTTATCTCGCTTGGTTCAAGAAATAATTAATAAAAATAACAAATAATTCTTGATTAAAATTTAATTATTTTCTTCACAAGGAATGATCCTAAAAATTATCTGAGTTCACCATGTAGCTTTATAGAAGCTAAGCGTTAATATGAATGTTCATTTTTTTAAAATCGGATCGGTAGAACTGTAGTTACAGCGCAGAAATTTGCGTGCAAAATGCGTTTATTTTTGGCTGAAACGTTCATATCCGGAGACTTTGAATTTATTGCTCAAAAAATAAATTTATCTTTTGAATGCGTGGAGCGATTTCGATGAAACTTTAACTGGATACTTCTAGGAGTAATCCAAGCATTATAGCGAAGAAAGAATTTTTTTATCTCGCTTGGTTCAAGAAATAATTAATAAAAATAACAAATAATTCTTGATTAAAATTTAATTATTTTCTTCACAAGGAATGATCCTAAAAATTATCTGAGTTCACCATGTAGCTTTATAGAAGCTAAGCGTTAATATGAATGTTCATTTTTTAAAATCGGATCGGTAGAACTGTAGTTACAGCGCAGAAATTTGCGTGCAAAATGCGTTTATTTTTGGCTGAAACGTTCATATCCGGAGACTTTGAATTTATTGCTCAAAAAATAAATTTATCTTTTGAATGCGTGGAGCGATTTCGATGAAACTTTAACTGGATACTTCTAGGAGTAATCCAAGCATTATAGCGAAGAAAGAATTTTTTTATCTCGCTTGGTTCAAGAAATAATTAATAAAAATAACAAATAATTCTTGATTAAAATTTAATTATTTTCTTCACAAGGAATGATCCTAAAAATTATCTGAGTTCACCATGTAGCTTTATAGAAGCTAAGCGTTAATATGAATGTTCATTTTTTAAAATCGGATCGGTAGAACTGTAGTTACAGCGCAGAAATTTGCGTGCAAAATGCGTTTATTTTTGGCTGAAACGTTCATATCCGGAGACTTTGAATTTATTGCTCAAAAAATAAATTTATCTTTTGAATGCGTGGAGCGATTTCGATGAAACTTTAACTGGATACTTCTAGGAGTAATCCAAGCATTATAGCGAAGAAAGAATTTTTTTATCTCGCTTGGTTCAAGAAATAATTAATAAAAATAACAAATAATTCTTGATTAAAATTTAATTATTTTCTTCACAAGGAATGATCCTAAAAATTATCTGAGTTCACCATGTAGCTTTATAGAAGCTAAGCGTTAATATGAATGTTCATTTTTTAAAATCGGATCGGTAGAACTGTAGTTACAGCGCAGAAATTTGCGTGCAAAATGCGTTTATTTTTGGCTGAAACGTTCATATCCGGAGACTTTGAATTTATTGCTCAAAAAATAAATTTATCTTTTGAATGCGTGGAGCGCTTTCGATGAAACTTTAACTGGATACTTCTAGGAGTAATCCAAGCATTATAGCGAAGAAAGAATTTTTTTATCTCGCTTGGTTCAAGAAATAATTAATAAAAATAACAAATAATTCTTGATTAAAATTTAATTATTTTCTTCACAAGGAATGATCCTAAAAATTATCTGAGTTCACCATGTAGCTTTATAGAAGCTAAGCGTTAATATGAATGTTCATTTTTTAAAATCGGATCGGTAGAACTGTAGTTACAGCGCAGAAATTTGCGTGCAAAATGCGTTTATTTTTGGCTGAAACGTTCATATCCGGAGACTTTGAATTTATTGCTCAAAAAATAAATTTATCTTTTGAATGCGTGGAGCGATTTCGATGAAACTTTAACTGGATACTTCTAGGAGTAATCCAAGCATTATAGCGAAGAAAGAATTTTTTTATCTCGCTTGGTTCAAGAAATAATTAATAAAAATAACAAATAATTCTTGATTAAAATTTAATTATTTTCTTCACAAGGAATGATCCTAAAAATTATCTGAGTTCACCATATAGCTTTATAGAAGCTAAGCGTTAATATGAATGTTCATTTTTTAAAATCGGATCGGTAGAACTGTAGTTACAGCGCAGAAATTTGCGTGCAAAATGCGTTTATTTTTGGCTAAAACGTTCATATCCGGAGACTTTGAATTTATTGCTCAAAAAATAAATTTATCTTTTGAATGCGTGGAGCGATTTCGATGAAACTTTAACTGGATACTTCTAGGAGTAATCCAAGCATTATAGCGAAGAAAGAATTTTTTTATCTCGCTTGGTTCAAGAAATAATTAATAAAAATAACAAATAATTCTTGATTAAAATTTAATTATTTTCTTCACAAGGAATGATCCTAAAAATTATCTGAGTTCACCATGTAGCTTTATAGAAGCTAAGCGTTAATATGAATGTTCATTTTTTAAAATCGGATCGGTAGAACTGTAGTTACAGCGCAGAAATTTGCGTGCAAAATGCGTTTATTTTTGGCTAAAACGTTCATATCCGGAGACTTTGAATTTATTGCTCAAAAAATAAATTTATCTTTTGAATGCGTGGAGCGATTTCGATGAAACTTTAACTGGATACTTCTAGGAGTAATCCAAGCATTATAGCGAAGAAAGAATTTTTTTATCTCGCTTGGTTCAAGAAATAATTAATAAAAATAACAAATAATTCTTGATTAAAATTTAATTATTTTCTTCACAAGGAATGATCCTAAAAATTATCTGAGTTCACCATGTAGCTTTATAGAAGCTAAGCGTTAATATGAATGTTCATTTTTTAAAATCGGATCGGTAGAACTGTAGTTACAGCGCAGAAATTTGCGTGCAAAATGCGTTTATTTTTGGCTGAAACGTTCATATCCGGAGACTTTGAATTTATTGCTCAAAAAATAAATTTATCTTTTGAATGCGTGGAGCGATTTCGATGAAACTTTAACTGGATACTTCTAGGAGTAATCCAAGCATTATAGCGAAGAAAGAATTTTTTTATCTCGCTTGGTTCAAGAAATAATTAATAAAAATAACAAATAATTCTTGATTAAAATTTAATTATTTTCTTCACAAGGAATGATCCTAAAAATTATCTGAGTTCACCATGTAGCTTTATAGAAGCTAAGCGTTAATATGAATGTTCATTTTTTAAAATCGGATCGGTAGAACTGTAGTTACAGCGCAGAAATTTGCGTGCAAAATGCGTTTATTTTTGGCTGAAACGTTCATATCCGGAGACTTTGAATTTATTGCTCAAAAAATAAATTTATCTTTTGAATGCGTGGAGCGATTTCGATGAAACTTTAACTGGATACTTCTAGGAGTAATCCAAGCATTATAGCGAAGAAAGAATTTTTTTATCTCGCTTGGTTCAAGAAATAATTAATAAAAATAACAAATAATTCTTGATTAAAATTTAATTATTTTCTTCACAAGGAATGATCCTAAAAATTATCTGAGTTCACCATGTAGCTTTATAGAAGCTAAGCGTTAATATGAATGTTCATTTTTTAAAATCGGATCGGTAGAACTGTAGTTACAGCGCAGAAATTTGCGTGCAAAATGCGTTTATTTTTGGCTGAAACGTTCATATCCGGAGACTTTGAATTTATTGCTCAAAAAATAAATTTATCTTTTGAATGCGTGGAGCGATTTCGATGAAACTTTAACTGGATACTTCTAGGAGTAATCCAAGCATTATAGCGAAGAAAGAATTTTTTTATCTCGCTTGGTTCAAGAAATAATTAATAAAAATAACAAATAATTCTTGATTAAAATTTAATTATTTTCTTCACAAGGAATGATCCTAAAAATTATCTGAGTTCACCATGTAGCTTTATAGAAGCTAAGCGTTAATATGAATGTTCATTTTTTAAAATCGGATCGGTAGAACTGTAGTTACAGCGCAGAAATTTGCGTGCAAAATGCGTTTATTTTTGGCTGAAACGTTCATATCCGGAGACTTTGAATTTATTGCTCAAAAAAATAAATTTATCTTTTGAATGCGTGGAGCGATTTCGATGAAACTTTAACTGGATACTTCTAGGAGTAATCCAAGCATTATAGCGAAGAAAGAATTTTTTTATCTCGCTTGGTTCAAGAAATAATTAAAAAAAATAACAAATAATTCTTGATTAAAATTTAATTATTTTCTTCACAAGGAATGATCCTAAAAATTATCTGAGTTCACGATGTAGCTTTATAGAAGCTAAGCGTTAATATGAATGTTCATTTTTTAAAATCGGATCGGTAGAACTGTAGTTACAGCGCAGAAATTTGCGTGCAAAATGCGTTTATTTTTGGCTGAAACGTTCATATCCGGAGACTTTGAATTTATTGCTCAAAAAATAAATTTATCTTTTGAATGCGTGGAGCGATTTCGATGAAACTTTAACTGGATACTTCTAGGAGTAATCCAAGCATTGTAGCGAAGAAAGAATTTTTTTATCTCGCTTGGTTCAAGAAATAATTAATAAAAATAACAAATAATTCTTGATTAAAATTTAATTATTTTCTTCACAAGGAATGATCCCAAAAATTATCTGAGTTCACCATGTAGCTTTATAGAAGCTAAGCGTTAATATGAATGTTCATTTTTTAAAATCGGATCGGTAGAACTGTAGTTACAGCGCAGAAATTTGCGTGCAAAATGCGTTTATTTTTGGCTGAAACGTTCATATCCGGAGACTTTGAATTTATTGCTCAAAAAATAAATTTATCTTTTGAATGCGTGGAGCGATTTCGATGAAACTTTAACTGGATACTTCTAGGAGTAATCCAAGCATTATAGCGAAGAAAGAATTTTTTTATCTCGCTTGGTTCAAGAAATAATTAATAAAAATAACAAATAATTCTTGATTAAAATTTAATTATTTTCTTCACAAGGAATGATCCTAAAAATTATCTGAGTTCACCATGTAGCTTTATAGAAGCTAAGCGTTAATATGAATGTTCATTTTTTAAAATCGGATCGGTAGAACTGTAGTTACAGCGCAGAAATTTGCGTGCAAAATGCGTTTATTTTTGGCTGAAACGTTCATATCCGGAGACTTTGAATTTATTGCTCAAAAAATAAATTTATCTTTTGAATGCGTGGAGCGATTTCGATGAAACTTTAACTGGATACTTCTAGGAGTAATCCAAGCATTATAGCGAAGAAAGAATTTTTTTATCTCGCTTGGTTCAAGAAATAATTAATAAAAATAACAAATAATTCTTGAAATTAATATAATAATAACATTTATTAATCACATAATGTGACCAAAGGGCTATCGACCTTAGTCTTTCCGCCCAGAGACACAATTAAATATATACAGTATTACAAAAATTATACAAAAAAAAGAAAAAAAAAGGAAGAATATAAATCAAAAACCAAATTAAAGTACACTTCAGAGAAAAGAAAGAAAAATATAATTTATTCATTTAGTCATTTGGACGAAGACTAAGAGTCCCAAACTGGACAGAAGGCTACCCTCCTTTCATGACGAAAGACCCGGCCGTCCCCTGAACCAGCCCCGTAGGTGATTCCAGCTCTGGGTCATCCAGGTCGAACATCAGTATGTAGACGTGGTTACCTGAGAAGCAGACGTGTGTGTCGATGTTGTAGTTATTTATGAAACGCTTCTTTAAACGCTGGAGCAACTCGGCACGATCCCCAGAGCCTTTTGACGAGTTTAATTTATTTATATACGTGTTAATAATGTTGTCGTGAATTGTTATTGGCTTGTGGATTCTGTTGCCAGTTACATCAGCAGGCAAATCTTTAGTTTTTTTGTTTAGAGGTCTTATTTTTGCATTCGGCACACCCGGGATGGGTTTGGTAGGCCGCTTCGGACACTTCGACGACCATGCAGCATGTTCTTCGGAGTCACAAGCCTTGCATTTAGGTGGAAGAGGCGACGTGCAACGGTGGGTCGGATGAGGGCCCTGGCATTTGGCACATGTTGCTTTGTTGGGACAAACGTCAGATGCATGGGTAAACTCCTGGCACCTAGCGCAAGGCACAGGTATCGGAGGCGGGGGAATGCTCTCTACTGCAGGGAAGTGTTTGTTCATATAGAACATGCCTCCGTGCAAGAGTTTCTGAAAGGAAGATGCGCACCCTGTAATGATGCGCACCTTGAAAGTTGGTTGTCCCGTTGCCCTGGAGACGATCCTCTTGCAGAACCTATGCTCAATGCCTGCCGTCTTTAGATGTTCGCTAATATCCGCATCTTTAATGTCAAGATCCATCTTAGTCAGGACACAAGACAGCGACGCGTTGTGGCCGTGTTTTTTAGGCTCCTTCGGAGGAACACTCTCGGCGTAAGATAAGATGTGTCCCCGACCCTGTATATCCGCCAGGTAGGCAAGGACCACCGCCTTAGGGTTGTTAGATTTCAGCAAAAATCCTGACTTCGTTTCTAATATGATGTCTTCTCTGTTGCCCGGGCCCCTCGACCACAGGTTGGAAAGTTGTGATCTTGATAAAGCTTCACGCGCGTTTATTTTAAAAATAGTGTTGAATTTTTTGTATACGAAACATTTCTGAGTCGGCTTATCAGTATCGATAGTTGTTGGATTTTGTGGTTTTTTGAATATGGTTGATGTAGTCGCTTTTTTATTAGAATCCTTCCTAGGCCTTCCACGTTTTCGCTTTCCCTGCTCCCATCCGGAACCCGATGCCTCGGAAAAGCAGGAAGAAGCATCCGAGCTGCACAATTCTGGCTCCATGGCCACAAGAATGCACTGCACTTACACAGAGCAAACTCGAATAGCCAGAAGACACCAAAAAATAATAGATTTTGTTTATCACTATCTGCTCTGCAGAACACGTCCGTACTCTATCGTGTCCTGTATCGAACTGTTGCTTGAAATTATTTTCTTCACAAGGAATGATCCTAAAAATTATCTGAGTTCACCATGTAGCTTTATAGAAGCTAAGCGTTAATATGAATGTTCATTTTTTAAAATCGGATCGGTAGAACTGTAGTTACAGCGCAGAAATTTGCGTGCAAAATGCGTTTATTTTTGGCTGAAACGTTCATATCCGGAGACTTTGAATTTATTGCTCAAAAAATAAATTTATCTTTTGAATGCGTGGAGCGATTTCGATGAAACTTTAACTGGATACTTCTAGGAGTAATCCAAGCATTATAGCGAAGAAAGAATTTTTTTATCTCGCTTGGTTCAAGAAATAATTAATAAAAATAACAAATAATTCTTGATTAAAATTTAATTATTTTCTTCACAAGGAATGATCCTAAAAATTATCTGAGTTCACCATGTAGCTTTATAGAAGCTAAGCGTTAATATGAATGTTCATTTTTTAAAATCGGATCGGTAGAACTGTAGTTACAGCGCAGAAATTTGCGTGCAAAATGCGTTTATTTTTGGCTGAAACGTTCATATCCGGAGACTTTGAATTTATTGCTCAAAAAATAAATTTATCTTTTGAATGCGTGGAGCGATTTCGATGAAACTTTAACTGGATACTTCTAGGAGTAATCCAAGCATTATAGCGAAGAAAGAATTTTTTTATCTCGCTTGGTTCAAGAAATAATTAATAAAAATAACAAATAATTCTTGATTAAAATTTAATTATTTTCTTCACAAGGAATGATCCCAAAAATTATCTGAGTTCACCATGTAGCTTTATAGAAGCTAAGCGTTAATATGAATGTTCATTTTTTAAAATCGGATCGGTAGAACTGTAGTTACAGCGCAGAAATTTGCGTGCAAAAAATAAATTTATCTTTTGAATGCGTGGAGCGATTTCGATGAAACTTTAACTGGATACTTCTAGGAGTAATCCAAGCATTATAGCGAAGAAAGAATTTTTTTATCTCGCTTGGTTCAAGAAATAATTAATAAAAATAACAAATAATTCTTGATTAAAATTTAATTATTTTCTTCACAAGGAATGATCCTAAAAATTATCTGAGTTCACCATGTAGCTTTATAGAAGCTAAGCGTTAATATGAATGTTCATTTTTTAAAATCGGATCGGTAGAACTGTAGTTACAGCGCAGAAATTTGCGTGCAAAATGCGTTTATTTTTGGCTGAAACGTTCATATCCGGAGACTTTGAATTTATTGCTCAAAAAATAAATTTATCTTTTGAATGCGTGGAGCGATTTCGATGAAACTTTAACTGGATACTTCTAGGAGTAATCCAAGCATTATAGCGAAGAAAGAATTTTTTTATCTCGCTTGGTTCAAGAAATAATTAATAAAAATAACAAATAATTCTTGATTAAAATTTAATTATTTTCTTCACAAGGAATGATCCTAAAAATTATCTGAGTTCACCATGTAGCTTTATAGAAGCTAAGCGTTAATATGAATGTTCATTTTTTAAAATCGGATCGGTAGAACTGTAGTTACAGCGCAGAAATTTGCGTGCAAAATGCGTTTATTTTTGGCTGAAACGTTCATATCCGGAGACTTTGAATTTATTGCTCAAAAAATAAATTTATCTTTTGAATGCGTGGAGCGATTTCGATGAAACTTTAACTGGATACTTCTAGGAGTAATCCAAGCATTATAGCGAAGAAAGAATTTTTTTATCTCGCTTGGTTCAAGAAATAATTAATAAAAATAACAAATAATTCTTGAAATTATTTTCTTCACAAGGAATGATCCTAAAAATTATCTGAGTTCACCATGTAGCTTTATAGAAGCTAAGCGTTAATATGAATGTTCATTTTTTAAAATCGGATCGGTAGAACTGTAGTTACAGCGCAGAAATTTGCGTGCAAAATGCGTTTATTTTTGGCTGAAACGTTCATATCCGGAGACTTTGAATTTATTGCTCAAAAAATAAATTTATCTTTTGAATGCGTGGAGCGATTTCGATGAAACTTTAACTGGATACTTCTAGGAGTAATCCAAGCATTATAGCGAAGAAAGAATTTTTTTATCTCGCTTGGTTCAAGAAATAATTAATAAAAATAACAAATAATTCTTGATTAAAATTTAATTATTTTCTTCACAAGGAATGATCCTAAAAATTATCTGAGTTCACCATGTAGCTTTATAGAAGCTAAGCGTTAATATGAATGTTCATTTTTTAAAATCGGATCGGTAGAACTGTAGTTACAGCGCAGAAATTTGCGTGCAAAATGCGTTTATTTTTGGCTGAAACGTTCATATCCGGAGACTTTGAATTTATTGCTCAAAAAATAAATTTATCTTTTGAATGCGTGGAGCGATTTCGATGAAACTTTAACTGGATACTTCTAGGAGTAATCCAAGCATTATAGCGAAGAAAGAATTTTTTTATCTCGCTTGGTTCAAGAAATAATTAATAAAAATAACAAATAATTCTTGATTAAAATTTAATTATTTTCTTCACAAGGAATGATCCCAAAAATTATCTGAGTTCACCATGTAGCTTTATAGAAGCTAAGCGTTAATATGAATGTTCATTTTTTAAAATCGGATCGGTAGAACTGTAGTTACAGCGCAGAAATTTGCGTGCAAAAAATAAATTTATCTTTTGAATGCGTGGAGCGATTTCGATGAAACTTTAACTGGATACTTCTAGGAGTAATCCAAGCATTATAGCGAAGAAAGAATTTTTTTATCTCGCTTGGTTCAAGAAATAATTAATAAAAATAACAAATAATTCTTGATTAAAATTTAATTATTTTCTTCACAAGGAATGATCCTAAAAATTATCTGAGTTCACCATGTAGCTTTATAGAAGCTAAGCGTTAATATGAATGTTCATTTTTTAAAATCGGATCGGTAGAACTGTAGTTACAGCGCAGAAATTTGCGTGCAAAATGCGTTTATTTTTGGCTGAAACGTTCATATCCGGAGACTTTGAATTTATTGCTCAAAAAATAAATTTATCTTTTGAATGCGTGGAGCGATTTCGATGAAACTTTAACTGGATACTTCTAGGAGTAATCCAAGCATTATAGCGAAGAAAGAATTTTTTTATCTCGCTTGGTTCAAGAAATAATTAATAAAAATAACAAATAATTCTTGATTAAAATTTAATTATTTTCTTCACAAGGAATGATCCTAAAAATTATCTGAGTTCACCATGTAGCTTTATAGAAGCTAAGCGTTAATATGAATGTTCATTTTTTAAAATCGGATCGGTAGAACTGTAGTTACAGCGCAGAAATTTGCGTGCAAAATGCGTTTATTTTTGGCTGAAACGTTCATATCCGGAGACTTTGAATTTATTGCTCAAAAAATAAATTTATCTTTTGAATGCGTGGAGCGATTTCGATGAAACTTTAACTGGATACTTCTAGGAGTAATCCAAGCATTATAGCGAAGAAAGAATTTTTTTATCTCGCTTGGTTCAAGAAATAATTAATAAAAATAACAAATAATTCTTGATTAAAATTTAATTATTTTCTTCACAAGGAATGATCCTAAAAATTATCTGAGTTCACCATGTAGCTTTATAGAAGCTAAGCGTTAATATGAATGTTCATTTTTTAAAATCGGATCGGTAGAACTGTAGTTACAGCGCAGAAATTTGCGTGCAAAATGCGTTTATTTTTGGCTGAAACGTTCATATCCGGAGACTTTGAATTTATTGCTCAAAAAATAAATTTATCTTTTGAATGCGTGGAGCGATTTCGATGAAACTTTAACTGGATACTTCTAGGAGTAATCCAAGCATTATAGCGAAGAAAGAATTTTTTTATCTCGCTTGGTTCAAGAAATAATTAATAAAAATAACAAATAATTCTTGAAATTATTTTCTTCACAAGGAATGATCCTAAAAATTATCTGAGTTCACCATGTAGCTTTATAGAAGCTAAGCGTTAATATGAATGTTCATTTTTTAAAATCGGATCGGTAGAACTGTAGTTACAGCGCAGAAATTTGCGTGCAAAATGCGTTTATTTTTGGCTGAAACGTTCATATCCGGAGACTTTGAATTTATTGCTCAAAAAATAAATTTATCTTTTGAATGCGTGGAGCGATTTCGATGAAACTTTAACTGGATACTTCTAGGAGTAATCCAAGCATTATAGCGAAGAAAGAATTTTTTTATCTCGCTTGGTTCAAGAAATAATTAATAAAAATAACAAATAATTCTTGATTAAAATTTAATTATTTTCTTCACAAGGAATGATCCTAAAAATTATCTGAGTTCACCATGTAGCTTTATAGAAGCTAAGCGTTAATATGAATGTTCATTTTTTAAAATCGGATCGGTAGAACTGTAGTTACAGCGCAGAAATTTGCGTGCAAAATGCGTTTATTTTTGGCTGAAACGTTCATATCCGGAGACTTTGAATTTATTGCTCAAAAAATAAATTTATCTTTTGAATGCGTGGAGCGATTTCGATGAAACTTTAACTGGATACTTCTAGGAGTAATCCAAGCATTATAGCGAAGAAAGAATTTTTTTATCTCGCTTGGTTCAAGAAATAATTAATAAAAATAACAAATAATTCTTGATTAAAATTTAATTATTTTCTTCACAAGGAATGATCCCAAAAATTATCTGAGTTCACCATGTAGCTTTATAGAAGCTAAGCGTTAATATGAATGTTCATTTTTTAAAATCGGATCGGTAGAACTGTAGTTACAGCGCAGAAATTTGCGTGCAAAAAATAAATTTATCTTTTGAATGCGTGGAGCGATTTCGATGAAACTTTAACTGGATACTTCTAGGAGTAATCCAAGCATTATAGCGAAGAAAGAATTTTTTTATCTCGCTTGGTTCAAGAAATAATTAATAAAAATAACAAATAATTCTTGATTAAAATTTAATTATTTTCTTCACAAGGAATGATCCTAAAAATTATCTGAGTTCACCATGTAGCTTTATAGAAGCTAAGCGTTAATATGAATGTTCATTTTTTAAAATCGGATCGGTAGAACTGTAGTTACAGCGCAGAAATTTGCGTGCAAAATGCGTTTATTTTTGGCTGAAACGTTCATATCCGGAGACTTTGAATTTATTGCTCAAAAAATAAATTTATCTTTTGAATGCGTGGAGCGATTTCGATGAAACTTTAACTGGATACTTCTAGGAGTAATCCAAGCATTATAGCGAAGAAAGAATTTTTTTATCTCGCTTGGTTCAAGAAATAATTAATAAAAATAACAAATAATTCTTGATTAAAATTTAATTATTTTCTTCACAAGGAATGATCCTAAAAATTATCTGAGTTCACCATGTAGCTTTATAGAAGCTAAGCGTTAATATGAATGTTCATTTTTTAAAATCGGATCGGTAGAACTGTAGTTACAGCGCAGAAATTTGCGTGCAAAATGCGTTTATTTTTGGCTGAAACGTTCATATCCGGAGACTTTGAATTTATTGCTCAAAAAATAAATTTATCTTTTGAATGCGTGGAGCGATTTCGATGAAACTTTAACTGGATACTTCTAGGAGTAATCCAAGCATTATAGCGAAGAAAGAATTTTTTTATCTCGCTTGGTTCAAGAAATAATTAATAAAAATAACAAATAATTCTTGAAATTATTTTCTTCACAAGGAATGATCCTAAAAATTATCTGAGTTCACCATGTAGCTTTATAGAAGCTAAGCGTTAATATGAATGTTCATTTTTTAAAATCGGATCGGTAGAACTGTAGTTACAGCGCAGAAATTTGCGTGCAAAATGCGTTTATTTTTGGCTGAAACGTTCATATCCGGAGACTTTGAATTTATTGCTCAAAAAATAAATTTATCTTTTGAATGCGTGGAGCGATTTCGATGAAACTTTAACTGGATACTTCTAGGAGTAATCCAAGCATTATAGCGAAGAAAGAATTTTTTTATCTCGCTTGGTTCAAGAAATAATTAATAAAAATAACAAATAATTCTTGATTAAAATTTAATTATTTTCTTCACAAGGAATGATCCTAAAAATTATCTGAGTTCACCATGTAGCTTTATAGAAGCTAAGCGTTAATATGAATGTTCATTTTTTAAAATCGGATCGGTAGAACTGTAGTTACAGCGCAGAAATTTGCGTGCAAAATGCGTTTATTTTTGGCTGAAACGTTCATATCCGGAGACTTTGAATTTATTGCTCAAAAAATAAATTTATCTTTTGAATGCGTGGAGCGATTTCGATGAAACTTTAACTGGATACTTCTAGGAGTAATCCAAGCATTATAGCGAAGAAAGAATTTTTTTATCTCGCTTGGTTCAAGAAATAATTAATAAAAATAACAAATAATTCTTGATTAAAATTTAATTATTTTCTTCACAAGGAATGATCCCAAAAATTATCTGAGTTCACCATGTAGCTTCATAGAAGCTAAGCGTTAATATGAATGTTCATTTTTTAAAATCGGATCGGTAGAACTGTAGTTACAGCGCAGAAATTTGCGTGCAAAAAATAAATTTATCTTTTGAATGCGTGGAGCGATTTCGATGAAACTTTAACTGGATACTTCTAGGAGTAATCCAAGCATTATAGCGAAGAAAGAATTTTTTTATCTCGCTTGGTTCAAGAAATAATTAATAAAAATAACAAATAATTCTTGATTAAAATTTAATTATTTTCTTCACAAGGAATGATCCTAAAAATTATCTGAGTTCACCATGTAGCTTTATAGAAGCTAAGCGTTAATATGAATGTTCATTTTTTAAAATCGGATCGGTAGAACTGTAGTTACAGCGCAGAAATTTGCGTGCAAAATGCGTTTATTTTTGGCTGAAACGTTCATATCCGGAGACTTTGAATTTATTGCTCAAAAAATAAATTTATCTTTTGAATGCGTGGAGCGATTTCGATGAAACTTTAACTGGATACTTCTAGGAGTAATCCAAGCATTATAGCGAAGAAAGAATTTTTTTATCTCGCTTGGTTCAAGAAATAATTAATAAAAATAACAAATAATTCTTGATTAAAATTTAATTATTTTCTTCACAAGGAATGATCCTAAAAATTATCTGAGTTCACCATGTAGCTTTATAGAAGCTAAGCGTTAATATGAATGTTCATTTTTTAAAATCGGATCGGTAGAACTGTAGTTACAGCGCAGAAATTTGCGTGCAAAATGCGTTTATTTTTGGCTGAAACGTTCATATCCGGAGACTTTGAATTTATTGCTCAAAAAATAAATTTATCTTTTGAATGCGTGGAGCGATTTCGATGAAACTTTAACTGGATACTTCTAGGAGTAATCCAAGCATTATAGCGAAGAAAGAATTTTTTTATCTCGCTTGGTTCAAGAAATAATTAATAAAAATAACAAATAATTCTTGATTAAAATTTAATTATTTTCTTCACAAGGAATGATCCTAAAAATTATCTGAGTTCACCATGTAGCTTTATAGAAGCTAAGCGTTAATATGAATGTTCATTTTTTAAAATCGGATCGGTAGATCTGTAGTTACAGCGCAGAAATTTGCGTGCAAAATGCGTTTATTTTTGGCTGAAACGTTCATATCCGGAGACTTTGAATTTATTGCTCAAAAAATAAATTTATCTTTTGAATGCGTGGAGCGATTTCGATGAAACTTTAACTGGATACTTCTAGGAGTAATCCAAGCATTATAGCGAAGAAAGAATTTTTTTATCTCGCTTGGTTCAAGAAATAATTAATAAAAATAACAAATAATTCTTGATTAAAATTTAATTATTTTCTTCACAAGGAATGATCCTAAAAATTATCTGAGTTCACCATGTAGCTTTATAGAAGCTAAGCGTTAATATGAATGTTCATTTTTTAAAATCGGATCGGTAGAACTGTAGTTACAGCGCAGAAATTTGCGTGCAAAATGCGTTTATTTTTGGCTGAAACGTTCATATCCGGAGACTTTGAATTTATTGCTCAAAAAATAAATTTATCTTTTGAATGCGTGGAGCGATTTCGATGAAACTTTAACTGGATACTTCTAGGAGTAATCCAAGCATTATAGCGAAGAAAGAATTTTTTTATCTCGCTTGGTTCAAGAAATAATTAATAAAAATAACAAATAATTCTTGATTAAAATTTAATTATTTTCTTCACAAGGAATGATCCTAAAAATTATCTGAGTTCACCATGTAGCTTTATAGAAGCTAAGCGTTAATATGAATGTTCATTTTTTAAAATCGGATCGGTAGAACTGTAGTTACAGCGCAGAAATTTGCGTGCAAAATGCGTTTATTTTTGGCTGAAACGTTCATATCCGGAGACTTTGAATTTATTGCTCAAAAAATAAATTTATCTTTTGAATGCGTGGAGCGATTTCGATGAAACTTTAACTGGATACTTCTAGGAGTAATCCAAGCATTATAGCGAAGAAAGAATTTTTTTATCTCGCTTGGTTCAAGAAATAATTAATAAAAATAACAAATAATTCTTGATTAAAATTTAATTATTTTCTTCACAAGGAATGATCCTAAAAATTATCTGAGTTCACCATGTAGCTTTATAGAAGCTAAGCGTTAATATGAATGTTCATTTTTTAAAATCGGATCGGTAGAACTGTAGTTACAGCGCAGAAATTTGCGTGCAAAATGCGTTTATTTTTGGCTGAAACGTTCATATCCGGAGACTTTGAATTTATTGCTCAAAAAATAAATTTATCTTTTGAATGCGTGGAGCGATTTCGATGAAACTTTAACTGGATACTTCTAGGAGTAATCCAAGCATTATAGCGAAGAAAGAATTTTTTTATCTCGCTTGGTTCAAGAAATAATTAATAAAAATAACAAATAATTCTTGATTAAAATTTAATTATTTTCTTCACAAGGAATGATCCTAAAAATTATCTGAGTTCACCATGTAGCTTTATAGAAGCTAAGCGTTAATATGAATGTTCATTTTTTAAAATCGGATCGGTAGAACTGTAGTTACAGCGCAGAAATTTGCGTGCAAAATGCGTTTATTTTTGGCTGAAACGTTCATATCCGGAGACTTTGAATTTATTGCTCAAAAAATAAATTTATCTTTTGAATGCGTGGAGCGATTTCGATGAAACTTTAACTGGATACTTCTAGGAGTAATCCAAGCATTATAGCGAAGAAAGAATTTTTTTATCTCGCTTGGTTCAAGAAATAATTAATAAAAATAACAAATAATTCTTGATTAAAATTTAATTATTTTCTTCACAAGGAATGATCCTAAAAATTATCTGAGTTCACCATGTAGCTTTATAGAAGCTAAGCGTTAATATGAATGTTCATTTTTTAAAATCGGATCGGTAGAACTGTAGTTACAGCGCAGAAATTTGCGTGCAAAATGCGTTTATTTTTGGCTGAAACGTTCATATCCGGAGACTTTGAATTTATTGCTCAAAAAATAAATTTATCTTTTGAATGCGTGGAGCGATTTCGATGAAACTTTAACTGGATACTTCTAGGAGTAATCCAAGCATTATAGCGAAGAAAGAATTTTTTTATCTCGCTTGGTTCAAGAAATAATTAATAAAAATAACAAATAATTCTTGATTAAAATTTAATTATTTTCTTCACAAGGAATGATCCTAAAAATTATCTGAGTTCACCATGTAGCTTTATAGAAGCTAAGCGTTAATATGAATGTTCATTTTTTAAAATCGGATCGGTAGAACTGTAGTTACAGCGCAGAAATTTGCGTGCAAAATGCGTTTATTTTTGGCTGAAACGTTCATATCCGGAGACTTTGAATTTATTGCTCAAAAAATAAATTTATCTTTTGAATGCGTGGAGCGATTTCGATGAAACTTTAACTGGATACTTCTAGGAGTAATCCAAGCATTATAGCGAAGAAAGAATTTTTTTATCTCGCTTGGTTCAAGAAATAATTAATAAAAATAACAAATAATTCTTGATTAAAATTTAATTATTTTCTTCACAAGGAATGATCCTAAAAATTATCTGAGTTCACCATGTAGCTTTATAGAAGCTAAGCGTTAATATGAATGTTCATTTTTTAAAATCGGATCGGTAGAACTGTAGTTACAGCGCAGAAATTTGCGTGCAAAATGCGTTTATTTTTGGCTGAAACGTTCATATCCGGAGACTTTGAATTTATTGCTCAAAAAATAAATTTATCTTTTGAATGCGTGGAGCGATTTCGATGAAACTTTAACTGGATACTTCTAGGAGTAATCCAAGCATTATAGCGAAGAAAGAATTTTTTTATCTCGCTTGGTTCAAGAAATAATTAATAAAAATAACAAATAATTCTTGATTAAAATTTAATTATTTTCTTCACAAGGAATGATCCTAAAAATTATCTGAGTTCACCATGTAGCTTTATAGAAGCTAAGCGTTAATATGAATGTTCATTTTTTAAAATCGGATCGGTAGAACTGTAGTTACAGCGCAGAAATTTGCGTGCAAAATGCGTTTATTTTTGGCTGAAACGTTCATATCCGGAGACTTTGAATTTATTGCTCAAAAAATAAATTTATCTTTTGAATGCGTGGAGCTATTTCGATGAAACTTTAACTGGATACTTCTAGGAGTAATCCAAGCATTATAGCGAAGAAAGAATTTTTTTATCTCGCTTGGTTCAAGAAATAATTAATAAAAATAACAAATAATTCTTGATTAAAATTTAATTATTTTCTTCACAAGGAATGATCCTAAAAATTATCTGAGTTCACCATGTAGCTTTATAGAAGCTAAGCGTTAATATGAATGTTCATTTTTTAAAATCGGATCGGTAGAACTGTAGTTACAGCGCAGAAATTTGCGTGCAAAATGCGTTTATTTTTGGCTGAAACGTTCATATCCGGAGACTTTGAATTTATTGCTCAAAAAATAAATTTATCTTTTGAATGCGTGG
>CAUOPU010000067.1:0-64293 GCA_963457615.1 Nicrophorus investigator | reverse complement strand
CACGCAAATTTCTGCGCTGTAACTACAGTTCTACCGATCCGATTTTAAAAAATGAACATTCATATTAACGCTTAGCTTCTATAAAGCTACATGGTGAACTCAGATAATTTTTAGGATCATTCCTTGTGAAGAAAATAATTAAATTTTAATCAAGAATTATTTGTTATTTTTATTAATTATTTCTTGAACCAAGCGAGATAAAAAAATTCTTTCTTCGCTATAATGCTTGGATTACTCCTAGAAGTATCCAGTTAAAGTTTCATCGAAATCGCTCCACGCATTCAAAAGATAAATTTATTTTTTGAGCAATAAATTCAAAGTCTCCGGATATGAACGTTTCAGCCAAAAATAAACGCATTTTGCACGCAAATTTCTGCGCTGTAACTACAGTTCTACCGATCCGATTTTAAAAAATGAACATTCATATTAACGCTTAGCTTCTATAAAGCTACATGGTGAACTCAGATAATTTTTAGGATCATTCCTTGTGAAGAAAATAATTAAATTTTAATCAAGAATTATTTGTTATTTTTATTAATTATTTCTTGAACCAAGCGAGATAAAAAAATTCTTTCTTCGCTATAATGCTTGGATTACTCCTAGAAGTATCCAGTTAAAGTTTCATCGAAATCGCTCCACGCATTCAAAAGATAAATTTATTTTTTGAGCAATAAATTCAAAGTCTCCGGATATGAACGTTTCAGCCAAAAATAAACGCATTTTGCACGCAAATTTCTGCGCTGTAACTACAGTTCTACCGATCCGATTTTAAAAAATGAACATTCATATTAACGCTTAGCTTCTATAAAGCTACATGGTGAACTCAGATAATTTTTAGGATCATTCCTTGTGAAGAAAATAATTAAATTTTAATCAAGAATTATTTGTTATTTTTATTAATTATTTCTTGAACCAAGCGAGATAAAAAAATTCTTTCTTCGCTATAATGCTTGGATTACTCCTAGAAGTATCCAGTTAAAGTTTCATCGAAATCGCTCCACGCATTCAAAAGATAAATTTATTTTTTGAGCAATAAATTCAAAGTCTCCGGATATGAACGTTTCAGCCAAAAATAAACGCATTTTGCACGCAAATTTCTGCGCTGTAACTACAGTTCTACCGATCCGATTTTAAAAAATGAACATTCATATTAACGCTTAGCTTCTATAAAGCTACATGGTGAACTCAGATAATTTTTAGGATCATTCCTTGTGAAGAAAATAATTAAATTTTAATCAAGAATTATTTGTTATTTTTATTAATTATTTCTTGAACCAAGCGAGATAAAAAAATTCTTTCTTCGCTATAATGCTTGGATTACTCCTAGAAGTATCCAGTTAAAGTTTCATCGAAATCGCTCCACGCATTCAAAAGATAAATTTATTTTTTGAGCAATAAATTCAAAGTCTCCGGATATGAACGTTTCAGCCAAAAATAAACGCATTTTGCACGCAAATTTCTGCGCTGTAACTACAGTTCTACCGATCCGATTTTAAAAAATGAACATTCATATTAACGCTTAGCTTCTATAAAGCTACATGGTGAACTCAGATAATTTTTAGGATCATTCCTTGTGAAGAAAATAATTAAATTTTAATCAAGAATTATTTGTTATTTTTATTAATTATTTCTTGAACCAAGCGAGATAAAAAAATTCTTTCTTCGCTATAATGCTTGGATTACTCCTAGAAGTATCCAGTTAAAGTTTCATCGAAATCGCTCCACGCATTCAAAAGATAAATTTATTTTTTGAGCAATAAATTCAAAGTCTCCGGATATGAACGTTTCAGCCAAAAATAAACGCATTTTGCACGCAAATTTCTGCGCTGTAACTACAGTTCTACCGATCCGATTTTAAAAAATGAACATTCATATTAACGCTTAGCTTCTATAAAGCTACATGGTGAACTCAGATAATTTTTAGGATCATTCCTTGTGAAGAAAATAATTAAATTTTAATCAAGAATTATTTGTTATTTTTATTAATTATTTCTTGAACCAAGCGAGATAAAAAAATTCTTTCTTCGCTATAATGCTTGGATTACTCCTAGAAGTATCCAGTTAAAGTTTCATCGAAATCGCTCCACGCATTCAAAAGATAAATTTATTTTTTGAGCAATAAATTCAAAGTCTCCGGATATGAACGTTTCAGCCAAAAATAAACGCATTTTGCACGCAAATTTCTGCGCTGTAACTACAGTTCTACCGATCCGATTTTAAAAAATGAACATTCATATTAACGCTTAGCTTCTATAAAGCTACATGGTGAACTCAGATAATTTTTAGGATCATTCCTTGTGAAGAAAATAATTAAATTTTAATCAAGAATTATTTGTTATTTTTATTAATTATTTCTTGAACCAAGCGAGATAAAAAAATTCTTTCTTCGCTATAATGCTTGGATTACTCCTAGAAGTATCCAGTTAAAGTTTCATCGAAATCGCTCCACGCATTCAAAAGATAAATTTATTTTTTGAGCAATAAATTCAAAGTCTCCGGATATGAACGTTTCAGCCAAAAATAAACGCATTTTGCACGCAAATTTCTGCGCTGTAACTACAGTTCTACCGATCCGATTTTAAAAAATGAACATTCATATTAACGCTTAGCTTCTATAAAGCTACATGGTGAACTCAGATAATTTTTAGGATCATTCCTTGTGAAGAAAATAATTAAATTTTAATCAAGAATTATTTGTTATTTTTATTAATTATTTCTTGAACCAAGCGAGATAAAAAAATTCTTTCTTCGCTATAATGCTTGGATTACTCCTAGAAGTATCCAGTTAAAGTTTCATCGAAATCGCTCCACGCATTCAAAAGATAAATTTATTTTTTGAGCAATAAATTCAAAGTCTCCGGATATGAACGTTTCAGCCAAAAATAAACGCATTTTGCACGCAAATTTCTGCGCTGTAACTACAGTTCTACCGATCCGATTTTAAAAAATGAACATTCATATTAACGCTTAGCTTCTATAAAGCTACATGGTGAACTCAGATAATTTTTAGGATCATTCCTTGTGAAGAAAATAATTAAATTTTAATCAAGAATTATTTGTTATTTTTATTAATTATTTCTTGAACCAAGCGAGATAAAAAAATTCTTTCTTCGCTATAATGCTTGGATTACTCCTAGAAGTATCCAGTTAAAGTTTCATCGAAATCGCTCCACGCATTCAAAAGATAAATTTATTTTTTGAGCAATAAATTCAAAGTCTCCGGATATGAACGTTTCAGCCAAAAATAAACGCATTTTGCACGCAAATTTCTGCGCTGTAACTACAGTTCTACCGATCCGATTTTAAAAAATGAACATTCATATTAACGCTTAGCTTCTATAAAGCTACATGGTGAACTCAGATAATTTTTAGGATCATTCCTTGTGAAGAAAATAATTAAATTTTAATCAAGAATTATTTGTTATTTTTATTAATTATTTCTTGAACCAAGCGAGATAAAAAAATTCTTTCTTCGCTATAATGCTTGGATTACTCCTAGAAGTATCCAGTTAAAGTTTCATCGAAATCGCTCCACGCATTCAAAAGATAAATTTATTTTTTGAGCAATAAATTCAAAGTCTCCGGATATGAACGTTTCAGCCAAAAATAAACGCATTTTGCACGCAAATTTCTGCGCTGTAACTACAGTTCTACCGATCCGATTTTAAAAAATGAACATTCATATTAACGCTTAGCTTCTATAAAGCTACATGGTGAACTCAGATAATTTTTAGGATCATTCCTTGTGAAGAAAATAATTAAATTTTAATCAAGAATTATTTGTTATTTTTATTAATTATTTCTTGAACCAAGCGAGATAAAAAAATTCTTTCTTCGCTATAATGCTTGGATTACTCCTAGAAGTATCCAGTTAAAGTTTCATCGAAATCGCTCCACGCATTCAAAAGATAAATTTATTTTTTGAGCAATAAATTCAAAGTCTCCGGATATGAACGTTTCAGCCAAAAATAAACGCATTTTGCACGCAAATTTCTGCGCTGTAACTACAGTTCTACCGATCCGATTTTAAAAAATGAACATTCATATTAACGCTTAGCTTCTATAAAGCTACATGGTGAACTCAGATAATTTTTAGGATCATTCCTTGTGAAGAAAATAATTAAATTTTAATCAAGAATTATTTGTTATTTTTATTAATTATTTCTTGAACCAAGCGAGATAAAAAAATTCTTTCTTCGCTATAATGCTTGGATTACTCCTAGAAGTATCCAGTTAAAGTTTCATCGAAATCGCTCCACGCATTCAAAAGATAAATTTATTTTTTGAGCAATAAATTCAAAGTCTCCGGATATGAACGTTTCAGCCAAAAATAAACGCATTTTGCACGCAAATTTCTGCGCTGTAACTACAGTTCTACCGATCCGATTTTAAAAAATGAACATTCATATTAACGCTTAGCTTCTATAAAGCTACATGGTGAACTCAGATAATTTTTAGGATCATTCCTTGTGAAGAAAATAATTAAATTTTAATCAAGAATTATTTGTTATTTTTATTAATTATTTCTTGAACCAAGCGAGATAAAAAAATTCTTTCTTCGCTATAATGCTTGGATTACTCCTAGAAGTATCCAGTTAAAGTTTCATCGAAATCGCTCCACGCATTCAAAAGATAAATTTATTTTTTGAGCAATAAATTCAAAGTCTCCGGATATGAACGTTTCAGCCAAAAATAAACGCATTTTGCACGCAAATTTCTGCGCTGTAACTACAGTTCTACCGATCCGATTTTAAAAAATGAACATTCATATTAACGCTTAGCTTCTATAAAGCTACATGGTGAACTCAGATAATTTTTAGGATCATTCCTTGTGAAGAAAATAATTAAATTTTAATCAAGAATTATTTGTTATTTTTATTAATTATTTCTTGAACCAAGCGAGATAAAAAAATTCTTTCTTCGCTATAATGCTTGGATTACTCCTAGAAGTATCCAGTTAAAGTTTCATCGAAATCGCTCCACGCATTCAAAAGATAAATTTATTTTTTGAGCAATAAATTCAAAGTCTCCGGATATGAACGTTTCAGCCAAAAATAAACGCATTTTGCACGCAAATTTCTGCGCTGTAACTACAGTTCTACCGATCCGATTTTAAAAAATGAACATTCATATTAACGCTTAGCTTCTATAAAGCTACATGGTGAACTCAGATAATTTTTAGGATCATTCCTTGTGAAGAAAATAATTAAATTTTAATCAAGAATTATTTGTTATTTTTATTAATTATTTCTTGAACCAAGCGAGATAAAAAAATTCTTTCTTCGCTATAATGCTTGGATTACTCCTAGAAGTATCCAGTTAAAGTTTCATCGAAATCGCTCCACGCATTCAAAAGATAAATTTATTTTTTGAGCAATAAATTCAAAGTCTCCGGATATGAACGTTTCAGCCAAAAATAAACGCATTTTGCACGCAAATTTCTGCGCTGTAACTACAGTTCTACCGATCCGATTTTAAAAAATGAACATTCATATTAACGCTTAGCTTCTATAAAGCTACATGGTGAACTCAGATAATTTTTAGGATCATTCCTTGTGAAGAAAATAATTAAATTTTAATCAAGAATTATTTGTTATTTTTATTAATTATTTCTTGAACCAAGCGAGATAAAAAAATTCTTTCTTCGCTATAATGCTTGGATTACTCCTAGAAGTATCCAGTTAAAGTTTCATCGAAATCGCTACACGCATTCAAAAGATAAATTTATTTTTTGAGCAATAAATTCAAAGTCTCCGGATATGAACGTTTCAGCCAAAAATAAACGCATTTTGCACGCAAATTTCTGCGCTGTAACTACAGTTCTACCGATCCGATTTTAAAAAATGAACATTCATATTAACGCTTAGCTTCTATAAAGCTACATGGTGAACTCAGATAATTTTTAGGATCATTCCTTGTGAAGAAAATAATTAAATTTTAATCAAGAATTATTTGTTATTTTTATTAATTATTTCTTGAACCAAGCGAGATAAAAAAATTCTTTCTTCGCTATAATGCTTGGATTACTCCTAGAAGTATCCAGTTAAAGTTTCATCGAAATCGCTCCACGCATTCAAAAGATAAATTTATTTTTTGAGCAATAAATTCAAAGTCTCCGGATATGAACGTTTCAGCCAAAAATAAACGCATTTTGCACGCAAATTTCTGCGCTGTAACTACAGTTCTACCGATCCGATTTTAAAAAATGAACATTCATATTAACGCTTAGCTTCTATAAAGCTACATGGTGAACTCAGATAATTTTTAGGATCATTCCTTGGAAGAAAATAATTAAATTTTAATCAAGAATTATTTGTTATTTTTATTAATTATTTCTTGAACCAAGCGAGATAAAAAAATTCTTTCTTCGCTATAATGCTTGGATTACTCCTAGAAGTATCCAGTTAAAGTTTCATCGAAATCGCTCCACGCATTCAAAAGATAAATTTATTTTTTGAGCAATAAATTCAAAGTCTCCGGATATGAACGTTTCAGCCAAAAATAAACGCATTTTGCACGCAAATTTCTGCGCTGTAACTACAGTTCTACCGATCCGATTTTAAAAAATGAACATTCATATTAACGCTTAGCTTCTATAAAGCTACATGGTGAACTCAGATAATTTTTAGGATCATTCCTTGTGAAGAAAATAATTAAATTTTAATCAAGAATTATTTGTTATTTTTATTAATTATTTCTTGAACCAAGCGAGATAAAAAAATTCTTTCTTCGCTATAATGCTTGGATTACTCCTAGAAGTATCCAGTTAAAGTTTCATCGAAATCGCTCCACGCATTCAAAAGATAAATTTATTTTTTGAGCAATAAATTCAAAGTCTCCGGATATGAACGTTTCAGCCAAAAATAAACGCATTTTGCACGCAAATTTCTGCGCTGTAACTACAGTTCTACCGATCCGATTTTAAAAAATGAACATTCATATTAACGCTTAGCTTCTATAAAGCTACATGGTGAACTCAGATAATTTTTAGGATCATTCCTTGTGAAGAAAATAATTAAATTTTAATCAAGAATTATTTGTTATTTTTATTAATTATTTCTTGAACCAAGCGAGATAAAAAAATTCTTTCTTCGCTATAATGCTTGGATTACTCCTAGAAGTATCCAGTTAAAGTTTCATCGAAATCGCTCCACGCATTCAAAAGATAAATTTATTTTTTGAGCAATAAATTCAAAGTCTCCGGATATGAACGTTTCAGCCAAAAATAAACGCATTTTGCACGCAAATTTCTGCGCTGTAACTACAGTTCTACCGATCCGATTTTAAAAAATGAACATTCATATTAACGCTTAGCTTCTATAAAGCTACATGGTGAACTCAGATAATTTTTAGGATCATTCCTTGTGAAGAAAATAATTAAATTTTAATCAAGAATTATTTGTTATTTTTATTAATTATTTCTTGAACCAAGCGAGATAAAAAAATTCTTTCTTCGCTATAATGCTTGGATTACTCCTAGAAGTATCCAGTTAAAGTTTCATCGAAATCGCTCCACGCATTCAAAAGATAAATTTATTTTTTGAGCAATAAATTCAAAGTCTCCGGATATGAACGTTTCAGCCAAAAATAAACGCATTTTGCACGCAAATTTCTGCGCTGTAACTACAGTTCTACCGATCCGATTTTAAAAAATGAACATTCATATTAACGCTTAGCTTCTATAAAGCTACATGGTGAACTCAGATAATTTTTAGGATCATTCCTTGTGAAGAAAATAATTAAATTTTAATCAAGAATTATTTGTTATTTTTATTAATTATTTCTTGAACCAAGCGAGATAAAAAAATTCTTTCTTCGCTATAATGCTTGGATTACTCCTAGAAGTATCCAGTTAAAGTTTCATCGAAATCGCTCCACGCATTCAAAAGATAAATTTATTTTTTGAGCAATAAATTCAAAGTCTCCGGATATGAACGTTTCAGCCAAAAATAAACGCATTTTGCACGCAAATTTCTGCGCTGTAACTACAGTTCTACCGATCCGATTTTAAAAAATGAACATTCATATTAACGCTTAGCTTCTATAAAGCTACATGGTGAACTCAGATAATTTTTAGGATCATTCCTTGTGAAGAAAATAATTAAATTTTAATCAAGAATTATTTGTTATTTTTATTAATTATTTCTTGAACCAAGCGAGATAAAAAAATTCTTTCTTCGCTATAATGCTTGGATTACTCCTAGAAGTATCCAGTTAAAGTTTCATCGAAATCGCTCCACGCATTCAAAAGATAAATTTATTTTTTGAGCAATAAATTCAAAGTCTCCGGATATGAACGTTTCAGCCAAAAATAAACGCATTTTGCACGCAAATTTCTGCGCTGTAACTACAGTTCTACCGATCCGATTTTAAAAAATGAACATTCATATTAACGCTTAGCTTCTATAAAGCTACATGGTGAACTCAGATAATTTTTAGGATCATTCCTTATGAAGAAAATAATTAAATTTTAATCAAGAATTATTTGTTATTTTTATTAATTATTTCTTGAACCAAGCGAGATAAAAAAATTCTTTCTTCGCTATAATGCTTGGATTACTCCTAGAAGTATCCAGTTAAAGTTTCATCGAAATCGCTCCACGCATTCAAAAGATAAATTTATTTTTTGAGCAATAAATTCAAAGTCTCCGGATATGAACGTTTCAGCCTGTAACTACAGTTCTACCGATCCGATTTTAAAAAATGAACATTATTAACGCTTAGCTTCTATAAAGCTACATGGTGAACTCAGATAATTTTTAGGATCATTCCTTGTGAAGAAAATAATTAAATTTTAATCAAGAATTATTTGTTATTTTTATTAATTATTTCTTGAACCAAGCGAGATAAAAAAATTCTTTCTTCGCTATAATGCTTGGATTACTCCTAGAAGTATCCAGTTAAAGTTTCATCGAAATCGCTCCACGCATTCAAAAGATAAATTTATTTTTTGAGCAATAAATTCAAAGTCTCCGGATATGAACGTTTCAGCCAAAAATAAACGCATTTTGCACGCAAATTTCTGCGCTGTAACTACAGTTCTACCGATCCGATTTTAAAAAATGAACATTCATATTAACGCTTAGCTTCTATAAAGCTACATGGTGAACTCAGATAATTTTTAGGATCATTCCTTGTGAAGAAAATAATTAAATTTTAATCAAGAATTATTTGTTATTTTTATTAATTATTTCTTGAACCAAGCGAGATAAAAAAATTCTTTCTTCGCTATAATGCTTGGATTACTCCTAGAAGTATCCAGTTAAAGTTTCATCGAAATCGCTCCACGCATTCAAAAGATAAATTTATTTTTTGAGCAATAAATTCAAAGTCTCCGGATATGAACGTTTCAGCCAAAAATAAACGCATTTTGCACGCAAATTTCTGCGCTGTAACTACAGTTCTACCGATCCGATTTTAAAAAATGAACATTCATATTAACGCTTAGCTTCTATAAAGCTACATGGTGAACTCAGATAATTTTTAGGATCATTCCTTGTGAAGAAAATAATTAAATTTTAATCAAGAATTATTTGTTATTTTTATTAATTATTTCTTGAACCAAGCGAGATAAAAAAATTCTTTCTTCGCTATAATGCTTGGATTACTCCTAGAAGTATCCAGTTAAAGTTTCATCGAAATCGCTCCACGCATTCAAAAGATAAATTTATTTTTTGAGCAATAAATTCAAATTCTCCGGATATGAACGTTTCAGCCAAAAATAAACGCATTTTGCACGCAAATTTCTGCGCTGTAACTACAGTTCTACCGATCCGATTTTAAAAAATGAACATTCATATTAACGCTTAGCTTCTATAAAGTTACATGGTGAACTCAGATAATTTTTAGGATCATTCCTTGTGAAGAAAATAATTAAATTTTAATCAAGAATTATTTGTTATTTTTATTAATTATTTCTTGAACCAAGCGAGATAAAAAAATTCTTTCTTCGCTATAATGCTTGGATTACTCCTAGAAGTATCCAGTTAAAGTTTCATCGAAATCGCTCCACGCATTCAAAAGATAAATTTATTTTTTGAGCAATAAATTCAAAGTCTCCGGATATGAAAGTTTCAGCCAAAAATAAACGCATTTTGCACGCAAATTTCTGCGCTGTAACTACAGTTCTACCGATCCGATTTTAAAAAATGAACATTCATATTAACGCTTAGCTTCTATAAAGCTACATGGTGAACTCAGATAATTTTTAGGATCATTCCTTATGAAGAAAATAATTAAATTTTAATCAAGAATTATTTGTTATTTTTATTAATTATTTCTTGAACCAAGCGAGATAAAAAAATTCTTTCTTCGCTATAATGCTTGGATTACTCCTAGAAGTATCCAGTTAAAGTTTCATCGAAATCGCTCCACGCATTCAAAAGATAAATTTATTTTTTGAGCAATAAATTCAAAGTCTCCGGATATGAACGTTTCAGCCTGTAACTACAGTTCTACCGATCCGATTTTAAAAAATGAACATTCATATTAACGCTTAGCTTCTATAAAGCTACATGGTGAACTCAGATAATTTTTAGGATCATTCCTTGTGAAGAAAATAATTAAATTTTAATCAAGAATTATTTGTTATTTTTATTAATTATTTCTTGAACCAAGCGAGATAAAAAAATTCTTTCTTCGCTATAATGCTTGGATTACTCCTAGAAGTATCCAGTTAAAGTTTCATCGAAATCGCTCCACGCATTCAAAAGATAAATTTATTTTTTGAGCAATAAATTCAAAGTCTCCGGATATGAACGTTTCAGCCAAAAATAAACGCATTTTGCACGCAAATTTCTGCGCTGTAACTACAGTTCTACCGATCCGATTTAAAAAAATGAACATTCATATTAACGCTTAGCTTCTATAAAGCTACATGGTGAACTCAGATAATTTTTAGGATCATTCCTTGTGAAGAAAATAATTAAATTTTAATCAAGAATTATTTGTTATTTTTATTAATTATTTCTTGAACCAAGCGAGATAAAAAAATTCTTTCTTCGCTATAATGCTTGGATTACTCCTAGAAGTATCCAGTTAAAGTTTCATCGAAATCGCTCCACGCATTCAAAAGATAAATTTATTTTTTGAGCAATAAATTCAAAGTCTCCGGATATGAACGTTTCAGCCAAAAATAAACGCATTTTGCACGCAAATTTCTGCGCTGTAACTACAGTTCTACCGATCCGATTTTAAAAAATGAACATTCATATTAACGCTTAGCTTCTATAAAGCTACATGGTGAACTCAGATAATTTTTAGGATCATTCCTTGTGAAGAAAATAATTAAATTTTAATCAAGAATTATTTGTTATTTTTATTAATTATTTCTTGAACCAAGCGAGATAAAAAAATTCTTTCTTCGCTATAATGCTTGGATTACTCCTAGAAGTATCCAGTTAAAGTTTCATCGAAATCGCTCCACGCATTCAAAAGATAAATTTATTTTTTGAGCAATAAATTCAAAGTCTCCGGATATGAACGTTTCAGCCAAAAATAAACGCATTTTGCACGCAAATTTCTGCGCTGTAACTACAGTTCTACCGATCCGATTTTAAAAAATGAACATTCATATTAACGCTTAGCTTCTATAAAGCTACATGGTGAACTCAGATAATTTTTAGGATCATTCCTTGTGAAGAAAATAATTAAATTTTAATCAAGAATTATTTGTTATTTTTATTAATTATTTCTTGAACCAAGCGAGATAAAAAAATTCTTTCTTCGCTATAATGCTTGGATTACTCCTAGAAGTATCCAGTTAAAGTTTCATCGAAATCGCTCCACGCATTCAAAAGATAAATTTATTTTTTGAGCAATAAATTCAAAGTCTCCGGATATGAACGTTTCAGCCAAAAATAAACGCATTTTGCACGCAAATTTCTGCGCTGTAACTACAGTTCTACCGATCCGATTTTAAAAAATGAACATTCATATTAACGCTTAGCTTCTATAAAGCTACATGGTGAACTCAGATAATTTTTAGGATCATTCCTTGTGAAGAAAATAATTAAATTTTAATCAAGAATTATTTGTTATTTTTATTAATTATTTCTTGAACCAAGCGAGATAAAAAATTCTTTCTTCGCTATAATGCTTGGGATTACTCCTAGAAGTATCCAGTTAAAGTTTCATCGAAATCGCTCCACGCATTCAAAAGATAAATTTATTTTTTGAGCAATAAATTCAAAGTCTCCGGATATGAACGTTTCAGCCAAAAATAAACGCATTTTGCACGCAAATTTCTGCACTGTAACTACAGTTCTACCGATCCGATTTTAAAAAATGAACATTCATATTAACGCTTAGCTTCTATAAAGCTACATGGTGAACTCAGATAATTTTTAGGATCATTCCTTGTGAAGAAAATAATTAAATTTTAAATCAAGAATTATTTGTTATTTTATTAATTATTTCTTGAACCAAGCGAGATAAAAAATTTCTTTCTTCGCTATAAATGCTTGGATTACTCCTAGAAGTATCCAGTTAAAGTTTCATCGAAATCGCTCCCACGCATTCAAAAGATAAATTTATTTTTTGAGCAATAAATTCAAAGTCTCCGGATATGAACGTTTCAGCCAAAAATAAATGCATTTTGCACGCAAATTTCTGCGCTGTAACTACAGTTCTACCTATCCGATTTTAAAAAATGAACATTCATATTAACGCTTAGCTTCTATAAAGCTACATGGTGAACTCAGATAATTTTTAGGATCATTCCTTGTGAAGAAAATAATTAAATTTTAATCAAGAATTATTTGTTATTTTTATTAATTATTTCTTGAACCAAGCGAGATAAAAAAAAATTCTTTCTTCGCTATAATGCTTGGATTACTCCTAGAAGTATCCAGTTAAAGTTTCATCGAAATCGCTCCACGCATTCAAAAGATAAATTTATTTTTTGAGCAATAAAATTCAAAGTCTCCGGATATGAGACGTTTCAGCCAAAAATAAACGCATTTTGCACGCAAATTTCCTGCGCTGTAACTACAGGTTCTACGATCCGATTTTAAATCCGATTTTAAAAAATGAACATTCATATTAACGCTTAGCTTCTATAAAGCTACATGGTGAACTCAGATAATTTTTAGGATCATTCCTTGTGAAGAAAATAATTAAATTTTAATCAAGAATTATTTGTTATTTTTATTAATTATTTCTTGAACCAAGCGAGATAAAAAAATTCTTTCTTCGCTATAATGCTTGGATTACTCCTAGAAGTATCCAGTTAAAGTTTCATCGAAATCGCTCCACGCATTCAAAAGATAAATTTATTTTTTGAGCAATAAATTCAAAGTCTCCGGATATGAACGTTTCAGCCAAAAATAAACGCATTTTGCACGCAAATTTCTGCGCTGTAACTACAGTTCTACCGATCCGATTTTAAAAAATGAACATTCATATTAACGCTTAGCTTCTATAAAGCTACATGGTGAACTCAGATAATTTTTAGGATCATTCCTTGTGAAGAAAATAATTAAATTTTAATCAAGAATTATTTGTTATTTTTATTAATTATTTCTTGAACCAAGCGAGATAAAAAAATTCTTTCTTCGCTATAATGCTTGGATTACTCCTAGAAGTATCCAGTTAAAGTTTCATCGAAATCGCTCCACGCATTCAAAAGATAAATTTATTTTTTGAGCAATAAATTCAAAGTCTCCGGATATGAACGTTTCAGCCAAAAATAAACGCATTTTGCACGCAAATTTCTGCGCTGTAACTACAGTTCTACCGATCCGATTTTAAAAAATGAACATTCATATTAACGCTTAGCTTCTATAAAGCTACATGGTGAACTCAGATAATTTTTAGGATCATTCCTTGTGAAGAAAATAATTAAATTTTAATCAAGAATTATTTGTTATTTTTATTAATTATTTCTTGAACCAAGCGAGATAAAAAAATTCTTTCTTCGCTATAATGCTTGGATTACTCCTAGAAGTATCCAGTTAAAGTTTCATCGAAATCGCTCCACGCATTCAAAAGATAAATTTATTTTTTGAGCAATAAATTCAAAGTCTCCGGATATGAACGTTTCAGCCAAAAATAAACGCATTTTGCACGCAAATTTCTGCGCTGTAACTACAGTTCTACCGATCCGATTTTAAAAAATGAACATTCATATTAACGCTTAGCTTCTATAAAGCTACATGGTGAACTCAGATAATTTTTAGGATCATTCCTTATGAAGAAAATAATTAAATTTTAATCAAGAATTATTTGTTATTTTTATTAATTATTTCTTGAACCAAGCGAGATAAAAAAATTCTTTCTTCGCTATAATGCTTGGATTACTCCTAGAAGTATCCAGTTAAAGTTTCATCGAAATCGCTCCACGCATTCAAAAGATAAATTTATTTTTTGAGCAATAAATTCAAAGTCTCCGGATATGAACGTTTCAGCCTGTAACTACAGTTCTACCGATCCGATTTTAAAAAATGAACATTCATATTAACGCTTAGCTTCTATAAAGCTACATGGTGAACTCAGATAATTTTTAGGATCATTCCTTGTGAAGAAAATAATTAAATTTTAATCAAGAATTATTTGTTATTTTTATTAATTATTTCTTGAACCAAGCGAGATAAAAAAATTCTTTCTTCGCTATAATGCTTGGATTACTCCTAGAAGTATCCAGTTAAAGTTTCATCGAAATCGCTCCACGCATTCAAAAGATAAATTTATTTTTTGAGCAATAAATTCAAAGTCTCCGGATATGAACGTTTCAGCCAAAAATAAACGCATTTTGCACGCAAATTTCTGCGCTGTAACTACAGTTCTACCGATCCGATTTAAAAAAATGAACATTCATATTAACGCTTAGCTTCTATAAAGCTACATGGTGAACTCAGATAATTTTTAGGATCATTCCTTGTGAAGAAAATAATTAAATTTTAATCAAGAATTATTTGTTATTTTTATTAATTATTTCTTGAACCAAGCGAGATAAAAAAATTCTTTCTTCGCTATAATGCTTGGATTACTCCTAGAAGTATCCAGTTAAAGTTTCATCGAAATCGCTCCACGCATTCAAAAGATAAATTTATTTTTTGAGCAATAAATTCAAAGTCTCCGGATATGAACGTTTCAGCCAAAAATAAACGCATTTTGCACGCAAATTTCTGCGCTGTAACTACAGTTCTACCGATCCGATTTTAAAAAATGAACATTCATATTAACGCTTAGCTTCTATAAAGCTACATGGTGAACTCAGATAATTTTTAGGATCATTCCTTGTGAAGAAAATAATGAAATTTTAATCAAGAATTATTTGTTATTTTTATTAATTATTTCTTGAACCAAGCGAGATAAAAAAATTCTTTCTTCGCTATAATGCTTGGATTACTCCTAGAAGTATCCAGTTAAAGTTTCATCGAAATCGCTCCACGCATTCAAAAGATAAATTTATTTTTTGAGCAATAAATTCAAAGTCTCCGGATATGAACGTTTCAGCCAAAAATAAACGCATTTTGCACGCAAATTTCTGCGCTGTAACTACAGTTCTACCGATCCGATTTTAAAAAATGAACATTCATATTAACGCTTAGCTTCTATAAAGCTACATGGTGAACTCAGATAATTTTTAGAATCATTCCTTGTGAAGAAAATAATTAAATTTTAATCAAGAATTATTTGTTATTTTTATTAATTATTTCTTGAACCAAGCGAGATAAAAAAATTCTTTCTTCGCTATAATGCTTGGATTACTCCTAGAAGTATCCAGTTAAAGTTTCATCGAAATCGCTCCACGCATTCAAAAGATAAATTTATTTTTTGAGCAATAAATTCAAAGTCTCCGGATATGAACGTTTCAGCCAAAAATAAACGCATTTTGCACGCAAATTTCTGCGCTGTAACTACAGTTCTACCGATCCGATTTTAAAAAATGAACATTCATATTAACGCTTAGCTTCTATAAAGCTACATGGTGAACTCAGATAATTTTTAGGATCATTCCTTGTGAAGAAAATAATTAAATTTTAATCAAGAATTATTTGTTATTTTTATTAATTATTTCTTGAACCAAGCGAGATAAAAAAATTCTTTCTTCGCTATAATGCTTGGATTACTCCTAGAAGTATCCAGTTAAAGTTTCATCGAAATCGCTCCACGCATTCAAAAGATAAATTTATTTTTTGAGCAATAAATTCAAAGTCTCCGGATATGAACGTTTCAGCCAAAAATAAACGCATTTTGCACGCAAATTTCTGCGCTGTAACTACAGTTCTACCGATCCGATTTTAAAAAATGAACATTCATATTAACGCTTAGCTTCTATAAAGCTACATGGTGAACTCAGATAATTTTTAGGATCATTCCTTGTGAAGAAAATAATTAAATTTTAATCAAGAATTATTTGTTATTTTTATTAATTATTTCTTGAACCAAGCGAGATAAAAAAATTCTTTCTTCGCTATAATGCTTGGATTACTCCTAGAAGTATCCAGTTAAAGTTTCATCGAAATCGCTCCACGCATTCAAAAGATAAATTTATTTTTTGAGCAATAAATTCAAAGTCTCCGGATATGAACGTTTCAGCCAAAAATAAACGCATTTTGCACGCAAATTTCTGCGCTGTAACTACAGTTCTACCGATCCGATTTTAAAAAATGAACATTCATATTAACGCTTAGCTTCTATAAAGCTACATGGTGAACTCAGATAATTTTTAGGATCATTCCTTGTGAAGAAAATAATTAAATTTTAATCAAGAATTATTTGTTATTTTTATTAATTATTTCTTGAACCAAGCGAGATAAAAAAATTCTTTCTTCGCTATAATGCTTGGATTACTCCTAGAAGTATCCAGTTAAAGTTTCATCGAAATCGCTCCACGCATTCAAAAGATAAATTTATTTTTTGAGCAATAAATTCAAAGTCTCCGGATATGAACGTTTCAGCCAAAAATAAACGCATTTTGCACGCAAATTTCTGCGCTGTAACTACAGTTCTACCGATCCGATTTTAAAAAATGAACATTCATATTAACGCTTAGCTTCTATAAAGCTACATGGTGAACTCAGATAATTTTTAGGATCATTCCTTGTGAAGAAAATAATTAAATTTTAATCAAGAATTATTTGTTATTTTTATTAATTATTTCTTGAACCAAGCGAGATAAAAAAATTCTTTCTTCGCTATCTTGGATTACTCCTAGAAGTATCCAGTTAAAGTTTTATCGAAATCGCTCCACGCATTCAAAAGATAAATTTATTTTTTGAGCAATAAATTCAAAGTCGCCGGATATGAACGTTTCAGCCAAAAATAAACGCATTTTGCACGCAAATTTCTGCGCTGTAACTACAGTTCTACCGATCCGATTTTAAAAAATGAACATTCATATTAACGCTTAGCTTCTATAAAGCTACATGGTGAACTCAGATAATTTTTAGGATCATTCCTTGTGAAGAAAATAATTAAATTTTAATCAAGAATTATTTGTTATTTTTATTAATTATTTCTTGAACCAAGCGAGATAAAAAAAATTCTTTCTTCGCTATAATGCTTGGATTACTCCTAGAAGTATCCAGTTAAAGTTTCATCGAAATCGCTCCACGCATTCAAAAGATAAATTTATTTTTTGAGCAATAAATTCAAAGTCTCCGGATATGAACGTTTCAGCCAAAAATAAACGCATTTTGCACGCAAATTTCTGCGCTGTAACTACAGTTCTACCGATCCGATTTTAAAAAATGAACATTCATATTAACGCTTAGGTTCTATAAAGCTACATGGTGAACTCAGATAATTTTTAGGATGATTCCTTGTGAAGAAAATAATTAAATTTTAATCAAGAATTATTTGTTATTTTTATTAATTATTTCTTGAACCAAGCGAGATAAAAAAATTCTTTCTTCGCTATAATGCTTGGATTACTCCTAGAAGTATCCAGTTAAAGTTTCATCGAAATCGCTCTACGCATTCAAAAGATAAATTTATTTTTTGAGCAATAAATTCAAAGTCTCCGGATATGAACGTTTCAGCCAAAAATAAACGCATTTTGCACGCCACGCAAATTTCTGCGCTGTAACTACAGTTCTACCGATCCGATTTTAAAAAATGAACATTCATATTAACGCTTAGCTTCTATAAAGCTACATGGTGAACTCAGATAATTTTTAGGATCATTCCTTGTGAAGAAAATAATTAAATTTTAATCAAGAATTATTTGTTATTTTTATTAATTATTTCTTGAACCAAGCGAGATAAAAAAATTCTTTCTTCGCTATAATGCTTGGATTACTCCTAGAAGTATCCAGTTAAAGTTTCATCGAAATCGCTCCACGCATTCAAAAGATAAATTTATTTTTTGAGCAATAAATTCAAAGTCTCCGGATATGAACGTTTCAGCCAAAAATAAACGCATTTTGCACGCAAATTTCTGCGCTGTAACTACAGTTCTACCGATCCGATTTTAAAAAATGAACATTCATATTAACGCTTAGCTTCTATAAAGCTACATGGTGAACTCAGATAATTTTTAGGATCATTCCTTGTGAAGAAAATAATTAAATTTTAATCAAGAATTATTTGTTATTTTTATTAATTATTTCTTGAACCAAGCGAGATAAAAAAATTCTTTCTTCGCTATAATGCTTGGATTACTCCTAGAAGTATCCAGTTAAAGTTTCATCGAAATCGCTCCACGCATTCAAAAGATAAATTTATTTTTTGAGCAATAAATTCAAAGTCTCCGGATATGAACGTTTCAGCCAAAAATAAACGCATTTTGCACGCAAATTTCTGCGCTGTAACTACAGTTCTACCGATCCGATTTTAAAAAATGAACATTCATATTAACGCTTAGCTTCTATAAAGCTACATGGTGAACTCAGATAATTTTTAGGATCATTCCTTGTGAAGAAAATAATTAAATTTTAATCAAGAATTATTTGTTATTTTTATTAATTATTTCTTGAACCAAGCGAGATAAAAAAATTCTTTCTTCGCTATAATGCTTGGATTACTCCTAGAAGTATCCAGTTAAAGTTTCATCGAAATCGCTCCACGCATTCAAAAGATAAATTTATTTTTTGAGCAATAAATTCAAAGTCTCCGGATATGAACGTTTCAGCCAAAAATAAACGCATTTTGCACGCAAATTTCTGCGCTGTAACTACAGTTCTACCGATCCGATTTTAAAAAATGAACATTCATATTAACGCTTAGCTTCTATAAAGCTACATGGTGAACTCAGATAATTTTTAGGATCATTCCTTGTGAAGAAAATAATTAAATTTTAATCAAGAATTATTTGTTATTTTTATTAATTATTTCTTGAACCAAGCGAGATAAAAAAATTCTTTCTTCGCTATAATGCTTGGATTACTCCTAGAAGTATCCAGTTAAAGTTTCATCGAAATCGCTCCACGCATTCAAAAGATAAATTTATTTTTTGAGCAATAAATTCAAAGTCTCCGGATATGAACGTTTCAGCCAAAAATAAACGCATTTTGCACGCAAATTTCTGCGCTGTAACTACAGTTCTACCGATCCGATTTTAAAAAATGAACATTCATATTAACGCTTAGCTTCTATAAAGCTACATGGTGAACTCAGATAATTTTTAGGATCATTCCTTGTGAAGAAAATAATTAAATTTTAATCAAGAATTATTTGTTATTTTTATTAATTATTTCTTGAACCAAGCGAGATAAAAAAATTCTTTCTTCGCTATAATGCTTGGATTACTCCTAGAAGTATCCAGTTAAAGTTTCATCGAAATCGCTCCACGCATTCAAAAGATAAATTTATTTTTTGAGCAATAAATTCAAAGTCTCCGGATATGAACGTTTCAGCCAAAAATAAACGCATTTTGCACGCAAATTTCTGCGCTGTAACTACAGTTCTACCGATCCGATTTTAAAAAATGAACATTCATATTAACGCTTAGCTTCTATAAAGCTACATGGTGAACTCAGATAATTTTTAGGATCATTCCTTGTGAAGAAAATAATTAAATTTTAATCAAGAATTATTTGTTATTTTTATTAATTATTTCTTGAACCAAGCGAGATAAAAAAATTCTTTCTTCGCTATAATGCTTGGATTACTCCTAGAAGTATCCAGTTAAAGTTTCATCGAAATCGCTCCACGCATTCAAAAGATAAATTTATTTTTTGAGCAATAAATTCAAAGTCTCCGGATATGAACGTTTCAGCCAAAAATAAACGCATTTTGCACGCAAATTTCTGCGCTGTAACTACAGTTCTACCGATCCGATTTTAAAAAATGAACATTCATATTAACGCTTAGCTTCTATAAAGCTACATGGTGAACTCAGATAATTTTTAGGATCATTCCTTGTGAAGAAAATAATTAAATTTTAATCAAGAATTATTTGTTATTTTTATTAATTATTTCTTGAACCAAGCGAGATAAAAAAATTCTTTCTTCGCTATAATGCTTGGATTACTCCTAGAAGTATCCAGTTAAAGTTTCATCGAAATCGCTCCACGCATTCAAAAGATAAATTTATTTTTTGAGCAATAAATTCAAAGTCTCCGGATATGAACGTTTCAGCCAAAAATAAACGCATTTTGCACGCAAATTTCTGCGCTGTAACTACAGTTCTACCGATCCGATTTTAAAAAATGAACATTCATATTAACGCTTAGCTTCTATAAAGCTACATGGTGAACTCAGATAATTTTTAGGATCATTCCTTGTGAAGAAAATAATTAAATTTTAATCAAGAATTATTTGTTATTTTTATTAATTATTTCTTGAACCAAGCGAGATAAAAAAATTCTTTCTTCGCTATAATGCTTGGATTACTCCTAGAAGTATCCAGTTAAAGTTTCATCGAAATCGCTCCACGCATTCAAAAGATAAATTTATTTTTTGAGCAATAAATTCAAAGTCTCCGGATATGAACGTTTCAGCCAAAAATAAACGCATTTTGCACGCAAATTTCTGCGCTGTAACTACAGTTCTACCGATCCGATTTTAAAAAATGAACATTCATATTAACGCTTAGCTTCTATAAAGCTACATGGTGAACTCAGATAATTTTTAGGATCATTCCTTGTGAAGAAAATAATTAAATTTTAATCAAGAATTATTTGTTATTTTTATTAATTATTTCTTGAACCAAGCGAGATAAAAAAATTCTTTCTTCGCTATAATGCTTGGATTACTCCTAGAAGTATCCAGTTAAAGTTTCATCGAAATCGCTCCACGCATTCAAAAGATAAATTTATTTTTTGAGCAATAAATTCAAAGTCTCCGGATATGAACGTTTCAGCCAAAAATAAACGCATTTTGCACGCAAATTTCTGCGCTGTAACTACAGTTCTACCGATCCGATTTTAAAAAATGAACATTCATATTAACGCTTAGCTTCTATAAAGCTACATGGTGAACTCAGATAATTTTTAGGATCATTCCTTGTGAAGAAAATAATTAAATTTTAATCAAGAATTATTTGTTATTTTTATTAATTATTTCTTGAACCAAGCGAGATAAAAAAATTCTTTCTTCGCTATAATGCTTGGATTACTCCTAGAAGTATCCAGTTAAAGTTTCATCGAAATCGCTCCACGCATTCAAAAGATAAATTTATTTTTTGAGCAATAAATTCAAAGTCTCCGGATATGAACGTTTCAGCCAAAAATAAACGCATTTTGCACGCAAATTTCTGCGCTGTAACTACAGTTCTACCGATCCGATTTTAAAAAATGAACATTCATATTAACGCTTAGCTTCTATAAAGCTACATGGTGAACTCAGATAATTTTTAGGATCATTCCTTGTGAAGAAAATAATTAAATTTTAATCAAGAATTATTTGTTATTTTTATTAATTATTTCTTGAACCAAGCGAGATAAAAAAATTCTTTCTTCGCTATAATGCTTGGATTACTCCTAGAAGTATCCAGTTAAAGTTTCATCGAAATCGCTCCACGCATTCAAAAGATAAATTTATTTTTTGAGCAATAAATTCAAAGTCTCCGGATATGAACGTTTCAGCCAAAAATAAACGCATTTTGCACGCAAATTTCTGCGCTGTAACTACAGTTCTACCGATCCGATTTTAAAAAATGAACATTCATATTAACGCTTAGCTTCTATAAAGCTACATGGTGAACTCAGATAATTTTTAGGATCATTCCTTGTGAAGAAAATAATTAAATTTTAATCAAGAATTATTTGTTATTTTTATTAATTATTTCTTGAACCAAGCGAGATAAAAAAATTCTTTCTTCGCTATAATGCTTGGATTACTCCTAGAAGTATCCAGTTAAAGTTTCATCGAAATCGCTCCACGCATTCAAAAGATAAATTTATTTTTTGAGCAATAAATTCAAAGTCTCCGGATATGAACGTTTCAGCCAAAAATAAACGCATTTTGCACGCAAATTTCTGCGCTGTAACTACAGTTCTACCGATCCGATTTTAAAAAATGAACATTCATATTAACGCTTAGCTTCTATAAAGCTACATGGTGAACTCAGATAATTTTTAGGATCATTCCTTGTGAAGAAAATAATTAAATTTTAATCAAGAATTATTTGTTATTTTTATTAATTATTTCTTGAACCAAGCGAGATAAAAAAATTCTTTCTTCGCTATAATGCTTGGATTACTCCTAGAAGTATCCAGTTAAAGTTTCATCGAAATCGCTCCACGCATTCAAAAGATAAATTTATTTTTTGAGCAATAAATTCAAAGTCTCCGGATATGAACGTTTCAGCCAAAAATAAACGCATTTTGCACGCAAATTTCTGCGCTGTAACTACAGTTCTACCGATCCGATTTTAAAAAATGAACATTCATATTAACGCTTAGCTTCTATAAAGCTACATGGTGAACTCAGATAATTTTTAGGATCATTCCTTGTGAAGAAAATAATTAAATTTTAATCAAGAATTATTTGTTATTTTTATTAATTATTTCTTGAACCAAGCGAGATAAAAAAATTCTTTCTTCGCTATAATGCTTGGATTACTCCTAGAAGTATCCAGTTAAAGTTTCATCGAAATCGCTCCACGCATTCAAAAGATAAATTTATTTTTTGAGCAATAAATTCAAAGTCTCCGGATATGAACGTTTCAGCCAAAAATAAACGCATTTTGCACGCAAATTTCTGCGCTGTAACTACAGTTCTACCGATCCGATTTTAAAAAATGAACATTCATATTAACGCTTAGCTTCTATAAAGCTACATGGTGAACTCAGATAATTTTTAGGATCATTCCTTGTGAAGAAAATAATTAAATTTTAATCAAGAATTATTTGTTATTTTTATTAATTATTTCTTGAACCAAGCGAGATAAAAAAATTCTTTCTTCGCTATAATGCTTGGATTACTCCTAGAAGTATCCAGTTAAAGTTTCATCGAAATCGCTCCACGCATTCAAAAGATAAATTTATTTTTTGAGCAATAAATTCAAAGTCTCCGGATATGAACGTTTCAGCCAAAAATAAACGCATTTTGCACGCAAATTTCTGCGCTGTAACTACAGTTCTACCGATCCGATTTTAAAAAATGAACATTCATATTAACGCTTAGCTTCTATAAAGCTACATGGTGAACTCAGATAATTTTTAGGATCATTCCTTGTGAAGAAAATAATTAAATTTTAATCAAGAATTATTTGTTATTTTTATTAATTATTTCTTGAACCAAGCGAGATAAAAAAATTCTTTCTTCGCTATAATGCTTGGATTACTCCTAGAAGTATCCAGTTAAAGTTTCATCGAAATCGCTCCACGCATTCAAAAGATAAATTTATTTTTTGAGCAATAAATTCAAAGTCTCCGGATATGAACGTTTCAGCCAAAAATAAACGCATTTTGCACGCAAATTTCTGCGCTGTAACTACAGTTCTACCGATCCGATTTTAAAAAATGAACATTCATATTAACGCTTAGCTTCTATAAAGCTACATGGTAAACTCAGATAATTTTTAGGATCATTCCTTGTGAAGAAAATAATTAAATTTTAATCAAGAATTATTTGTTATTTTTATTAATTATTTCTTGAACCAAGCGAGATAAAAAAATTCTTTCTTCGCTATAATGCTTGGATTACTCCTAGAAGTATCCAGTTAAAGTTTCATCGAAATCGCTCCACGCATTCAAAAGATAAATTTATTTTTTGAGCAATAAATTCAAAGTCTCCGGATATGAACGTTTCAGCCAAAAATAAACGCATTTTGCACGCAAATTTCTGCGCTGTAACTACAGTTCTACCGATCCGATTTTAAAAAATGAACATTCATATTAACGCTTAGCTTCTATAAAGCTACATGGTAAACTCAGATAATTTTTAGGATCATTCCTTGTGAAGAAAATAATTAAATTTTAATCAAGAATTATTTGTTATTTTTATTAATTATTTCTTGAACCAAGCGAGATAAAAAAATTCTTTCTTCGCTATAATGCTTGGATTACTCCTAGAAGTATCCAGTTAAAGTTTCATCGAAATCGCTCCACGCATTCAAAAGATAAATTTATTTTTTGAGCAATAAATTCAAAGTCTCCGGATATGAACGTTTCAGCCAAAAATAAACGCATTTTGCACGCAAATTTCTGCGCTGTAACTACAGTTCTACCGATCCGATTTTAAAAAATGAACATTCATATTAACGCTTAGCTTCTATAAAGCTACATGGTGAACTCAGATAATTTTTAGGATCATTCCTTGTGAAGAAAATAATTAAATTTTAATCAAGAATTATTTGTTATTTTTATTAATTATTTCTTGAACCAAGCGAGATAAAAAAATTCTTTCTTCGCTATAATGCTTGGATTACTCCTAGAAGTATCCAGTTAAAGTTTCATCGAAATCGCTCCACGCATTCAAAAGATAAATTTATTTTTTGAGCAATAAATTCAAAGTCTCCGGATATGAACGTTTCAGCCAAAAATAAACGCATTTTGCACGCAAATTTCTGCGCTGTAACTACAGTTCTACCGATCCGATTTTAAAAAATGAACATTCATATTAACGCTTAGCTTCTATAAAGCTACATGGTAAACTCAGATAATTTTTAGGATCATTTCTTGTGAAGAAAATAATTAAATTTTAATCAAGAATTATTTGTTATTTTTATTAATTATTTCTTGAACCAAGCGAGATAAAAAAATTCTTTCTTCGCTATAATGCTTGGATTACTCCTAGAAGTATCCAGTTAAAGTTTCATCGAAATCGCTCCACGCATTCAAAAGATAAATTTATTTTTTGAGCAATAAATTCAAAGTCTCCGGATATGAACGTTTCAGCCAAAAATAAACGCAATTTGCACGCAAATTTCTGCGCTGTAACTACAGTTCTACCGATCCGATTTTAAAAAATGAACATTCATATTAACGCTTAGCTTCTATAAAGCTACATGGTGAACTCAGATAATTTTTAGGATCATTCCTTGTGAAGAAAATAATTAAATTTTAATCAAGAATTATTTGTTATTTTTATTAATTATTTCTTGAACCAAGCGAGATAAAAAAATTCTTTCTTCGCTATAATGCTTGGATTACTCCTAGAAGTATCCAGTTAAAGTTTCATCGAAATCGCTCCACGCATTCAAAAGATAAATTTATTTTTTGAGCAATAAATTCAAAGTCTCCGGATATGAACGTTTCAGCCAATAATAAACGCATTTTGCACGCAAATTTCTGCGCTGTAACTACAGTTCTACCGATCCGATTTTAAAAAATGAACATTCATATTAACGCTTAGCTTCTATAAAGCTACATGGTGAACTCAGATAATTTTTAGGATCATTCCTTGTGAAGAAAATAATTAAATTTTAATCAAGAATTATTTGTTATTTTTATTAATTATTTCTTGAACCAAGCGAGATAAAAAAATTCTTTCTTCGCTATAATGCTTGGATTACTCCTAGAAGTATCCAGTTAAAGTTTCATCGAAATCGCTCCACGCATTCAAAAGATAAATTTATTTTTTGAGCAATAAATTCAAAGTCTCCGGATATGAACGTTTCAGCCAAAAATAAACGCATTTTGCACGCAAATTTCTGCGCTGTAACTACAGTTCTACCGATCCGATTTTAAAAAATGAACATTCATATTAACGCTTAGCTTCTATAAAGCTACATGGTGAACTCAGATAATTTTTAGGATCATTCCTTGTGAAGAAAATAATTAAATTTTAATCAAGAATTATTTGTTATTTTTATTAATTATTTCTTGAACCAAGCGAGATAAAAAAATTCTTTCTTCGCTATAATGCTTGGATTACTCCTAGAAGTATCCAGTTAAAGTTTCATCGAAATCGCTCCACGCATTCAAAAGATAAATTTATTTTTTGAGCAATAAATTCAAAGTCTCCGGATATGAACGTTTCAGCCAAAAATAAACGCATTTTGCACGCAAATTTCTGCGCTGTAACTACAGTTCTACCGATCCGATTTTAAAAAATGAACATTCATATTAACGCTTAGCTTCTATAAAGCTACATGGTGAACTCAGATAATTTTTAGGATCATTCCTTGTGAAGAAAATAATTAAATTTTAATCAAGAATTATTTGTTATTTTTATTAATTATTTCTTGAACCAAGCGAGATAAAAAAATTCTTTCTTCGCTATAATGCTTGGATTACTCCTAGAAGTATCCAGTTAAAGTTTCATCGAAATCGCTCCACGCATTCAAAAGATAAATTTATTTTTTGAGCAATAAATTCAAAGTCTCCGGATATGAACGTTTCAGCCAAAAATAAACGCATTTTGCACGCAAATTTCTGCGCTGTAACTACAGTTCTACCGATCCGATTTTAAAAAATGAACATTCATATTAACGCTTAGCTTCAATAAAGCTACATGGTGAACTCAGATAATTTTTAGGATCATTCCTTGTGAAGAAAATAATTAAATTTTAATCAAGAATTATTTGTTATTTTTATTAATTATTTCTTGAACCAAGCGAGATAAAAAAATTCTTTCTTCGCTATAATGCTTGGATTACTCCTAGAAGTATCCAGTTAAAGTTTCATCGAAATCGCTCCACGCATTCAAAAGATAAATTTATTTTTTGAGCAATAAATTCAAAGTCTCCGGATATGAACGTTTCAGCCAAAAATAAACGCATTTTGCACGCAAATTTCTGCGCTGTAACTACAGTTCTACCGATCCGATTTTAAAAAATGAACATTCATATTAACGCTTAGCTTCTATAAAGCTACATGGTGAACTCAGATAATTTTTAGGATCATTCCTTGTGAAGAAAATAATTAAATTTTAATCAAGAATTATTTGTTATTTTTATTAATTATTTCTTGAACCAAGCGAGATAAAAAAATTCTTTCTTCGCTATAATGCTTGGATTACTCCTAGAAGTATCCAGTTAAAGTTTCATCGAAATCGCTCCACGCATTCAAAAGATAAATTTATTTTTTGAGCAATAAATTCAAAGTCTCCGGATATGAACGTTTCAGCCAAAAATAAACGCATTTTGCACGCAAATTTCTGCGCTGTAACTACAGTTCTACCGATCCGATTTTAAAAAATGAACATTCATATTAACGCTTAGCTTCTATAAAGCTACATGGTGAACTCAGATAATTTTTAGGATCATTCCTTGTGAAGAAAATAATTAAATTTTAATCAAGAATTATTTGTTATTTTTATTAATTATTTCTTGAACCAAGCGAGATAAAAAAATTCTTTCTTCGCTATAATGCTTGGATTACTCCTAGAAGTATCCAGTTAAAGTTTCATCGAAATCGCTCCACGCATTCAAAAGATAAATTTATTTTTTGAGCAATAAATTCAAAGTCTCCGGATATGAACGTTTCAGCCAAAAATAAACGCATTTTGCACGCAAATTTCTGCGCTGTAACTACAGTTCTACCGATCCGATTTTAAAAAATGAACATTCATATTAACGCTTAGCTTCTATAAAGCTACATGGTGAACTCAGATAATTTTTAGGATCATTCCTTGTGAAGAAAATAATTAAATTTTAATCAAGAATTATTTGTTATTTTTATTAATTATTTCTTGAACCAAGCGAGATAAAAAAATTCTTTCTTCGCTATAATGCTTGGATTACTCCTAGAAGTATCCAGTTAAAGTTTCATCGAAATCGCTCCACGCATTCAAAAGATAAATTTATTTTTTGAGCAATAAATTCAAAGTCTCCGGATATGAACGTTTCAGCCAAAAATAAACGCATTTTGCACGCAAATTTCTGCGCTGTAACTACAGTTCTACCGATCCGATTTTAAAAAATGAACATTCATATTAACGCTTAGCTTCCATAAAGCTACATGGTGAACTCAGATAATTTTTAGGATCATTCCTTGTGAAGAAAATAATTAAATTTTAATCAAGAATTATTTGTTATTTTTATTAATTATTTCTTGAACCAAGCGAGATAAAAAAATTCTTTCTTCGCTATAATGCTTGGATTACTCCTAGAAGTATCCAGTTAAAGTTTCATCGAAATCGCTCCACGCATTCAAAAGATAAATTTATTTTTTGAGCAATAAATTCAAAGTCTCCGGATATGAACGTTTCAGCCAAAAATAAACGCATTTTGCACGCAAATTTCTGCGCTGTAACTACAGTTCTACCGATCCGATTTTAAAAAATGAACATTCATATTAACGCTTAGCTTCTATAAAGCTACATGGTGAACTCAGATAATTTTTAGGATCATTCCTTGTGAAGAAAATAATTAAATTTTAATCAAGAATTATTTGTTATTTTTATTAATTATTTCTTGAACCAAGCGAGATAAAAAAATTCTTTCTTCGCTATAATGCTTGGATTACTCCTAGAAGTATCCAGTTAAAGTTTCATCGAAATCGCTCCATGCATTCAAAAGATAAATTTATTTTTTGAGCAATAAATTCAAAGTCTCCGGATATGAACGTTTCAGCCAAAAATAAACGCATTTTGCACGCAAATTTCTGCGCTGTAACTACAGTTCTACCGATCCGATTTTAAAAAATGAACATTCATATTAACGCTTAGCTTCTATAAAGCTACATGGTGAACTCAGATAATTTTTAGGATCATTCCTTGTGAAGAAAATAATTAAATTTTAATCAAGAATTATTTGTTATTTTTATTAATTATTTCTTGAACCAAGCGAGATAAAAAAATTCTTTCTTCGCTATAATGCTTGGATTACTCCTAGAAGTATCCAGTTAAAGTTTCATCGAAATCGCTCCACGCATTCAAAAGATAAATTTATTTTTTGAGCAATAAATTCAAAGTCTCCGGATATGAACGTTTCAGCCAAAAATAAACGCATTTTGCACGCAAATTTCTGCGCTGTAACTACAGTTCTACCGATCCGATTTTAAAAAATGAACATTCATATTAACGCTTAGCTTCTATAAAGCTACATGGTGAACTCAGATAATTTTTAGGATCATTCCTTGTGAAGAAAATAATTAAATTTTAATCAAGAATTATTTGTTATTTTTATTAATTATTTCTTGAACCAAGCGAGATAAAAAAATTCTTTCTTCGCTATAATGCTTGGATTACTCCTAGAAGTATCCAGTTAAAGTTTCATCGAAATCGCTCCACGCATTCAAAGATAAATTTATTTTTTTTGCAATAAATTCAAAGTCTCCGGATATGAACGTTTCAGGCAAAAATAAACGCATTTTGCACGCAAATTTCTGCGCTGTAACTACAGTTCTACCGATCGATTTTAAAAAATGAACATTCATATTAACGCTTAAGCTTCTATAAAGCTACATGGTGAACTCAGACAATTTTTAGGATCATTCCTTGTGAAGAAAATAATTAAATTTTAATCAAGAATTATTTGTTATTTTTATTAATTATTTCTTGAACCAAGCGAGATAAAAAAATTCTTTCTTCGCTATAATGCTTGGATTACTCCTAGAAGTATCCAGTTAAAGTTTCATCGAAATCGCTCCACGCATTCAAAAGATAAATTTATTTTTTGAGCAATAAATTCAAAGTCTCCGGATATGAACGTTTCAGCCAAAAATAAACGCATTTTGCACGCAAATTTCTGCGCTGTAACTACAGTTCTACCGATCCGATTTTAAAAAATGAACATTCATATTAACGCTTAGCTTCTATAAAGCTACATGGTGAACTCAGATAATTTTTAGGATCATTCCTTGTGAAGAAAATAATTAAATTTTAATCAAGAATTATTTGTTATTTTTATTAATTATTTCTTGAACCAAGCGAGATAAAAAAATTCTTTCTTCGCTATAATGCTTGGATTACTCCTAGAAGTATCCAGTTAAAGTTTCATCGAAATCGCTCCACGCATTCAAAAGATAAATTTATTTTTTGAGCAATAAATTCAAAGTCTCCGGATATGAACGTTTCAGCCAAAAATAAACGCATTTTGCACGCAAATTTCTGCGCTGTAACTACAGTTCTACCGATCCGATTTTAAAAAATGAACATTCATATTAACGCTTAGCTTCTATAAAGCTACATGGTGAACTCAGATAATTTTTAGGATCATTCCTTGTGAAGAAAATAATTAAATTTTAATCAAGAATTATTTGTTATTTTTATTAATTATTTCTTGAACCAAGCGAGATAAAAAAATTCTTTCTTCGCTATAATGCTTGGATTACTCCTAGAAGTATCCAGTTAAAGTTTCATCGAAATCGCTCCACGCATTCAAAAGATAAATTTATTTTTTGAGCAATAAATTCAAAGTCTCCGGATATGAACGTTTCAGCCAAAAATAAACGCATTTTGCACGCAAATTTCTGCGCTGTAACTACAGTTCTACCGATCCGATTTTAAAAAATGAACATTCATATTAACGCTTAGCTTCTATAAAGCTACATGGTGAACTCAGATAATTTTTAGGATCATTCCTTGTGAAGAAAATAATTAAATTTTAATCAAGAATTATTTGTTATTTTTATTAATTATTTCTTGAACCAAGCGAGATAAAAAAATTCTTTCTTCGCTATAATGCTTGGATTACTCCTAGAAGTATCCAGTTAAAGTTTCATCGAAATCGCTCCACGCATTCAAAAGATAAATTTATTTTTTGAGCAATAAATTCAAAGTCTCCGGATATGAACGTTTCAGCCAAAAATAAACGCATTTTGCACGCAAATTTCTGCGCTGTAACTACAGTTCTACCGATCCGATTTTAAAAAATGAACATTCATATTAACGCTTAGCTTCTATAAAGCTACATGGTGAACTCAGATAATTTTTAGGATCATTCCTTGTGAAGAAAATAATTAAATTTTAATCAAGAATTATTTGTTATTTTTATTAATTATTTCTTGAACCAAGCGAGATAAAAAAATTATTTCTTCGCTATAATGCTTGGATTACTCCTAGAAGTATCCAGTTAAAGTTTCATCGAAATCGCTCCACGCATTCAAAAGATAAATTTATTTTTTGAGCAATAAATTCAAAGTCTCCGGATATGAACGTTTCAGCCAAAAATAAACGCATTTTGCACGCAAATTTCTGCGCTGTAACTACAGTTCTACCGATCCGATTTTAAAAAATGAACATTCATATTAACGCTTAGCTTCTATAAAGCTACATGGTGAACTCAGATAATTTTTAGGATCATTCCTTGTGAAGAAAATAATTAAATTTTAATCAAGAATTATTTGTTATTTTTATTAATTATTTCTTGAACCAAGCGAGATAAAAAAATTCTTTCTTCGCTATAATGCTTGGATTACTCCTAGAAGTATCCAGTTAAAGTTTCATCGAAATCGCTCCATGCATTCAAAAGATAAATTTATTTTTTGAGCAATAAATTCAAAGTCTCCGGATATGAACGTTTCAGCCAAAAATAAACGCATTTTGCACGCAAATTTCTGCGCTGTAACTACAGTTCTACCGATCCGATTTTAAAAAATGAACATTCATATTAACGCTTAGCTTCTATAAAGCTACATGGTGAACTCAGATAATTTTTAGGATCATTCCTTGTGAAGAAAATAATTAAATTTTAATCAAGAATTATTTGTTATTTTTATTAATTATTTCTTGAACCAAGCGAGATAAAAAAATTCTTTCTTCGCTATAATGCTTGGATTACTCCTAGAAGTATCCAGTTAAAGTTTCATCGAAATCGCTCCACGCATTCAAAAGATAAATTTATTTTTTGAGCAATAAATTCAAAGTCTCCGGATATGAACGTTTCAGCCAAAAATAAACGCATTTTGCACGCAAATTTCTGCGCTGTAACTACAGTTCTACCGATCCGATTTTAAAAAATGAACATTCATATTAACGCTTAGCTTCTATAAAGCTACAGCTTATTTTTTGAGCAATAAATTCAAAGTCTCCGGATATGAACGTTTCAGCCAAAAATAAACGCATTTTGCACGCAAATTTCTGCGCTGTAACTACAGTTCTACCGATCCGATTTTAAAAAATGAACATTCATATTAACGCTTAGCTTCTATAAAGCTACATGGTGAACTCAGATAATTTTTAGGATCATTCCTTGTGAAGAAAATAATTAAATTTTAATCAAGAATTATTTGTTATTTTTATTAATTATTTCTTGAACCAAGCGAGATAAAAAAATTCTTTCTTCGCTATAATGCTTGGATTACTCCTAGAAGTATCCAGTTAAAGTTTCATCGAAATCGCTCCACGCATTCAAAAGATAAATTTATTTTTTGGGCAATAAATTCAAAGTCTCCGGATATGAACGTTTCAGCCAAAAATAAACGCATTTTGCACGCAAATTTCTGCGCTGTAACTACAGTTCTACCGATCAGATTTAAAAAAATGAACATTCATATTAACGCTTAGCTTCTATAAAGCTACATGGTGAACTCAGATAATTTTTAGGATCATTCCTTGTGAAGAAAATAATTAAATTTTAATCAAGAATTATTTGTTATTTTTATTAATTATTTCTTGAACCAAGCGAGATAAAAAAATTCTTTCTTCGCTATAATGCTTGGATTACTCCTAGAAGTATCCAGTTAAAGTTTCATCGAAATCGCTCCACGCATTCAAAAGATAAATTTATTTTTTGAGCAATAAATTCAAAGTCTCCGGATATGAACGTTTCAGCCAAAAATAAACGCATTTTGCACGCAAATTTCTGCGCTGTAACTACAGTTCTACCGATCCGATTTTAAAAAATGAACATTCATATTAACGCTTAGCTTCTATAAAGCTACATGGTGAACTCAGATAATTTTTAGGATCATTCCTTGTGAAGAAAATAATTAAATTTTAATCAAGAATTATTTGTTATTTTTATTAATTATTTCTTGAACCAAGCGAGATAAAAAAATTCTTTCTTCGCTATAATGCTTGGATTACTCCTAGAAGTATCCAGTTAAAGTTTCATCGAAATCGCTCCACGCATTCAAAAGATAAATTTATTTTTTGAGCAATAAATTCAAAGTCTCCGGATATGAACGTTTCAGCCAAAAATAAACGCATTTTGCACGCAAATTTCTGCGCTGTAACTACAGTTCTACCGATCCGATTTTAAAAAATGAACATTCATATTAACGCTTAGCTTCTATAAAGCTACATGGTGAACTCAGATAATTTTTAGGATCATTCCTTGTGAAGAAAATAATTAAATTTTAATCAAGAATTATTTGTTATTTTTATTAATTATTTCTTGAACCAAGCGAGATAAAAAAATTCTTTCTTCGCTATAATGCTTGGATTACTCCTAGAAGTATCCAGTTAAAGTTTCATCGAAATCGCTCCACGCATTCAAAAGATAAATTTATTTTTTGAGCAATAAATTCAAAGTCTCCGGATATGAACGTTTCAGCCAAAAATAAACGCATTTTGCACGCAAATTTCTGCGCTGTAACTACAGTTCTACCGATCCGATTTTAAAAAATGAACATTCATATTAACGCTTAGCTTCTATAAAGCTACATGGTGAACTCAGATAATTTTTAGGATCATTCCTTGTGAAGAAAATAATTAAATTTTAATCAAGAATTATTTGTTATTTTTATTAATTATTTCTTGAACCAAGCGAGATAAAAAAATTCTTTCTTCGCTATAATGCTTGGATTACTCCTAGAAGTATCCAGTTAAAGTTTCATCGAAATCGCTCCACGCATTCAAAAGATAAATTTATTTTTTGAGCAATAAATTCAAAGTCTCCGGATATGAACGTTTCAGCCAAAAATAAACGCATTTTGCACGCAAATTTCTGCGCTGTAACTACAGTTCTACCGATCCGATTTTAAAAAATGAACATTCATATTAACGCTTAGCTTCTATAAAGCTACATGGTGAACTCAGATAATTTTTAGGATCATTCCTTGTGAAGAAAATAATTAAATTTTAATCAAGAATTATTTGTTATTTTTATTAATTATTTCTTGAACCAAGCGAGATAAAAAAATTCTTTCTTCGCTATAATGCTTGGATTACTCCTAGAAGTATCCAGTTAAAGTTTCATCGAAATCGCTCCACGCATTCAAAAGATAAATTTATTTTTTGAGCAATAAATTCAAAGTCTCCGGATATGAACGTTTCAGCCAAAAATAAACGCATTTTACACGCAAATTTCTGCGCTGTAACTACAGTTCTACCGATCCGATTTTAAAAAATGAACATTCATATTAACGCTTAGCTTCTATAAAGCTACATGGTGAACTCAGATAATTTTTAGGATCATTCCTTGTGAAGAAAATAATTAAATTTTAATCAAGAATTATTTGTTATTTTTATTAATTATTTCTTGAACCAAGCGAGATAAAAAAATTCTTTCTTCGCTATAATGCTTGGATTACTCCTAGAAGTATCCAGTTAAAGTTTCATCGAAATCGCTCCACGCATTCAAAAGATAAATTTATTTTTTGAGCAATAAATTCAAAGTCTCCGGATATGAACGTTTCAGCCAAAAATAAACGCATTTTGCACGCAAATTTCTGCGCTGTAACTACAGTTCTACCGATCCGATTTTAAAAAATGAACATTCATATTAACGCTTAGCTTCTATAAAGCTACATGGTGAACTCAGATAATTTTTAGGATCATTCCTTGTGAAGAAAATAATTAAATTTTAATCAAGAATTATTTGTTATTTTTATTAATTATTTCTTGAACCAAGCGAGATAAAAAAATTCTTTCTTCGCTATAATGCTTGGATTACTCCTAGAAGTATCCAGTTAAAGTTTCATCGAAATCGCTCCACGCATTCAAAAGATAAATTTATTTTTTGAGCAATAAATTCAAAGTCTCCGGATATGAACGTTTCAGCCAAAAATAAACGCATTTTGCACGCAAATTTCTGCGCTGTAACTACAGTTCTACCGATCCGATTTTAAAAAATGAACATTCATATTAACGCTTAGCTTCTATAAAGCTACATGGTGAACTCAGATAATTTTTAGGATCATTCCTTGTGAAGAAAATAATTAAATTTTAATCAAGAATTATTTGTTATTTTTATTAATTATTTCTTGAACCAAGCGAGATAAAAAAATTCTTTCTTCGCTATAATGCTTGGATTACTCCTAGAAGTATCCAGTTAAAGTTTCATCGAAATCGCTCCACGCATTCAAAAGATAAATTTATTTTTTGAGCAATAAATTCAAAGTCTCCGGATATGAACGTTTCAGCCAAAAATAAACGCATTTTGCACGCAAATTTCTGCGCTGTAACTACAGTTCTACCGATCCGATTTTAAAAAATGAACATTCATATTAACGCTTAGCTTCTATAAAGCTACATGGTGAACTCAGATAATTTTTAGGATCATTCCTTGTGAAGAAAATAATTAAATTTTAATCAAGAATTATTTGTTATTTTTATTAATTATTTCTTGAACCAAGCGAGATAAAAAATTTTTTTCTTCGCTATAATGCTTGGATTACTCCTAGAAGTATCCAGTTAAAGTTTCATCGAAATCGCTCCACGCATTCAAAAGATAAATTTATTTTTTGAGCAATAAATTCAAAGTCTCCGGATATGAACGTTTCAGCCAAAAATAAACGCATTTTGCACGCAAATTTCTGCGCTGTAACTACAGTTCTACCGATCCGATTTTAAAAAATGAACATTCATATTAACGCTTAGCTTCTATAAAGCTACATGGTGAACTCAGATAATTTTTAGGATCATTCCTTGTGAAGAAAATAATTAAATTTTAATCAAGAATTATTTGTTATTTTTATTAATTATTTCTTGAACCAAGCGAGATAAAAAAATTCTTTCTTCGCTATAATGCTTGGATTACTCCTAGAAGTATCCAGTTAAAGTTTCATCGAAATCGCTCCACGCATTCAAAAGATAAATTTATTTTTTGAGCAATAAATTCAAAGTCTCCGGATATGAACGTTTCAGCCAAAAATAAACGCATTTTGCACGCAAATTTCTGCGCTGTAACTACAGTTCTACCGATCCGATTTTAAAAAATGAACATTCATATTAACGCTTAGCTTCTATAAAGCTACATGGTGAACTCAGATAATTTTTAGGATCATTCCTTGTGAAGAAAATAATTAAATTTTAATCAAGAATTATTTGTTATTTTTATTAATTATTTCTTGAACCAAGCGAGATAAAAAAATTCTTTCTTCGCTATAATGCTTGGATTACTCCTAGAAGTATCCAGTTAAAGTTTCATCGAAATCGCTCCACGCATTCAAAAGATAAATTTATTTTTTGAGCAATAAATTCAAAGTCTCCGGATATGAACGTTTCAGCCAAAAATAAACGCATTTTGCACGCAAATTTCTGCGCTGTATCTACAGTTCTACCGATCCGATTTTAAAAAATGAACATTCATATTAACGCTTAGCTTCTATAAAGCTACATGGTGAACTCAGATAATTTTTAGGATCATTCCTTGTGAAGAAAATAATTAAATTTTAATCAAGAATTATTTGTTATTTTTATTAATTATTTCTTGAACCAAGCGAGATAAAAAAATTCTTTCTTCGCTATAATGCTTGGATTACTCCTAGAAGTATCCAGTTAAAGTTTCATCGAAATCGCTCCACGCATTCAAAAGATAAATTTATTTTTTGAGCAATAAATTCAAAGTCTCCGGATATGAACGTTTCAGCCAAAAATAAACGCATTTTGCACGCAAATTTCTGCGCTGTAACTACAGTTCTACCGATCCGATTTTAAAAAATGAACATTCATATTAACGCTTAGCTTCTATAAAGCTACATGGTGAACTCAGATAATTTTTAGGATCATTCCTTGTGAAGAAAATAATTAAATTTTAATCAAGAATTATTTGTTATTTTTATTAATTATTTCTTGAACCAAGCGAGATAAAAAAATTCTTTCTTCGCTATAATGCTTGGATTACTCCTAGAAGTATCCAGTTAAAGTTTCATCGAAATCGCTCCACGCATTCAAAAGATAAATTTATTTTTTGAGCAATAAATTCAAAGTCTCCGGATATGAACGTTTCAGCCAAAAATAAACGCATTTTGCACGCAAATTTCTGCGCTGTAACTACAGTTCTACCGATCCGATTTTAAAAAATGAACATTCATATTAACGCTTAGCTTCTATAAAGCTATATGGTGAACTCAGATAATTTTTAGGGTCATTCCTTGTGAAGAAAATAATTAAATTTTAATCAAGAATTATTTGTTATTTTTATTAATTATTTCTTGAACCAAGCGAGATAAAAAAATTCTTTCTTCGCTATAATGCTTGGATTACTCCTAGAAGTATCCAGTTAAAGTTTCATCGAAATCGCTCCACGCATTCAAAAGATAAATTTATTTTTTGAGCAATAAATTCAAAGTCTCCGGATATGAACGTTTCAGCCAAAAATAGACGCATTTTGCACGCAAATTTCTGCGCTGTAACTACAGTTCTACCGATCCGATTTTAAAAAATGAACATTCATATTAACGCTTAGCTTCTATAAAGCTACATGGTGTACTCAGATAATTTTTAGGATCATTCCTTGTGAAGAAAATAATTAAATTTTAATCAAGAATTATTTGTTATTTTTATTAATTATTTCTTGAACCAAGCGAGATAAAAAAATTCTTTCTTCGCTATAATGCTTGGATTACTCCTAGAAGTATCCAGTTAAAGTTTCATCGAAATCGCTCCACGCATTCAAAAGATAAATTTATTTTTTGAGCAATAAATTCAAAGTCTCCGGATATGAACGTTTCAGCCAAAAATAAACGCATTTTGCACGCAAATTTCTGCGCTGTAACTACAGTTCTACCGATCCGATTTTAAAAAATGAACATTCATATTAACGCTTAGCTTCTATAAAGCTACATGGTGAACTCAGATAATTTTTAGGATCATTCCTTGTAAAGAAAATAATTAAATTTTAATCAAGAATTATTTGTTATTTTTATTAATTATTTCTTGAACCAAGCGAGATAAAAAAATTCTTTCTTCGCTATAATGCTTGGATTACTCCTAGAAGTATCCAGTTAAAGTTTCATCGAAATCGCTCCACGCATTCAAAAGATAAATTTATTTTTTGAGCAATAAATTCAAAGTCTCCGGATATGAACGTTTCAGCCAAAAATAAACGCATTTTGCACGCAAATTTCTGCGCTGTAACTACAGTTCTACCGATCCGATTTTAAAAAATGAACATTCATATTAACGCTTAGCTTCTATAAAGCTACATGGTGAACTCAGATAATTTTTAGGATCATTCCTTGTGAAGAAAATAATTAAATTTTAATCAAGAATTATTTGTTATTTTTATTAATTATTTCTTGAACCAAGCGAGATAAAAAAATTCTTTCTTCGCTATAATGCTTGGATTACTCCTAGAAGTATCCAGTTAAAGTTTCATCGAAATCGCACCACGCATTCAAAAGATAAATTTATTTTTTGAGCAATAAATTCAAAGTCTCCGGATATGAACGTTTCAGCCAAAAATAAACGCATTTTGCACGCAAATTTCTGCGCTGTAACTACAGTTCTACCGATCCGATTTTAAAAAATGAACATTCATATTAACGCTTAGCTTCTATAAAGCTACATGGTGAACTCAGATAATTTTTAGGGATCATTCCTTGTGAAGAAAATAATTAAATTTTAATCAAGAATTATTTGTTATTTTTATTAATTATTTCTTGAACCAAGCGAGATAAAAAAATTCTTTCTTCGCTATAATGCTTGGATTACTCCTAGAAGTATCCAGTTAAAGTTTCATCGAAATCGCTCCACGCATTCAAAAGATAAATTTATTTTTTGAGCAATAAATTCAAAGTCTCCGGATATGAACGTTTCAGCCAAAAATAAACGCATTTTGCACGCAAATTTCTGCGCTGTAACTACAGTTCTACCGATCCGATTTTAAAAAATGAACATTCATATTAACGCTTAGCTTCTATAAAGCTACATGGTGAACTCAGATAATTTTTAGGATCATTCCTTGTGAAGAAAATAATTAAATTTTAATCAAGAATTATTTGTTATTTTTATTAATTATTTCTTGAACCAAGCGAGATAAAAAAATTCTTTCTTCGCTATAATGCTTGGATTACTCCTAGAAGTATCCAGTTAAAGTTTCATCGAAATCGCTCCACGCATTCAAAAAATAAATTTATTTTTTGAGCAATAAATTCAAAGTCTCCGGATATGAACGTTTCAGCCAAAAATAAACGCATTTTGCACGCAAATTTCTGCGCTGTAACTACAGTTCTACCGATCCGATTTTAAAAAATGAACATTCATATTAACGCTTAGCTTCTATAAAGCTACATGGTGAACTCAGATAATTTTTAGGATCATTCCTTGTGAAGAAAATAATTAAATTTTAATCAAGAATTATTTGTTATTTTTATTAATTATTTCTTGAACCAAGCGAGATAAAAAAATTCTTTCTTCGCTATAATGCTTGGATTACTCCTAGAAGTATCCAGTTAAAGTTTCATCGAAATCGCTCCACGCATTCAAAAGATAAATTTATTTTTTGAGCAATAAATTCAAAGTCTCCGGATATGAACGTTTCAGCCAAAAATAAACGCATTTTGCACGCAAATTTCTGCGCTGTAACTACAGTTCTACCGATCCGATTTTAAAAAATGAACATTCATATTAACGCTTAGCTTCTATAAAGCTACATGGTGAACTCAGATAATTTTTAGGATCATTCCTTGTGAAGAAAATAATTAAATTTTAATCAAGAATTATTTGTTATTTTTATTAATTATTTCTTGAACCAAGCGAGATAAAAAAATTCTTTCTTCGCTATAATGCTTGGATTACTCCTAGAAGTATCCAGTTAAAGTTTCATCGAAATCGCTCCACGCATTCAAAAGATAAATTTATTTTTTGAGCAATAAATTCAAAGTCTCCGGATATGAACGTTTCAGCCAAAAATAAACGCATTTTGCACGCAAATTTCTGCGCTGTAACTACAGTTCTACCGATCCGATTTTAAAAAATGAACATTCATATTAACGCTTAGCTTCTATAAAGCTACATGGTGAACTCAGATAATTTTTAGGATCATTCCTTGTGAAGAAAATAATTAAATTTTAATCAAGAATTATTTGTTATTTTTATTAATTATTTCTTGAACCAAGCGAGATAAAAAAATTCTTTCTTCGCTATAATGCTTGGATTACTCCTAGAAGTATCCAGTTAAAGTTTCATCGAAATCGCTCCACGCATTCAAAAGATAAATTTATTTTTTGAGCAATAAATTCAAAGTCTCCGGATATGAACGTTTCAGCCAAAAATAAACGCATTTTGCACGCAAATTTCTGCGCTGTAACTACAGTTCTACCGATCCGATTTTAAAAAATGAACATTCATATTAACGCTTAGCTTCTATAAAGCTACATGGTGAACTCAGATAATTTTTAGGATCATTCCTTGTGAAGAAAATAATTAAATTTTAATCAAGAATTATTTGTTATTTTTATTAATTATTTCTTGAACCAAGCGAGATAAAAAAATTCTTTCTTCGCTATAATGCTTGGATTACTCCTAGAAGTATCCAGTTAAAGTTTCATCGAAATCGCTCCACGCATTCAAAAGATAAATTTATTTTTTGAGCAATAAATTCAAAGTCTCCGGATATGAACGTTTCAGCCAAAAATAAACGCATTTTGCACGCAAATTTCTGCGCTGTAACTACAGTTCTACCGATCCGATTTTAAAAAATGAACATTCATATTAACGCTTAGCTTCTATAAAGCTACATGGTGAACTCAGATAATTTTTAGGATCATTCCTTGTGAAGAAAATAATTAAATTTTAATCAAGAATTATTTGTTATTTTTATTAATTATTTCTTGAACCAAGCGAGATAAAAAAATTCTTTCTTCGCTATAATGCTTGGATTACTCCTAGAAGTATCCAGTTAAAGTTTCATCGAAATCGCTCCACGCATTCAAAAGATAAATTTATTTTTTGAGCAATAAATTCAAAGTCTCCGGATATGAACGTTTCAGCCAAAAATAAACGCATTTTGCACGCAAATTTCTGCGCTGTAACTACAGTTCTACCGATCCGATTTTAAAAAATGAACATTCATATTAACGCTTAGCTTCTATAAAGCTACATGGTGAACTCAGATAATTTTTAGGATCATTCCTTGTGAAGAAAATAATTAAATTTTAATCAAGAATTATTTGTTATTTTTATTAATTATTTCTTGAACCAAGCGAGATAAAAAAATTCTTTCTTCGCTATAATGCTTGGATTACTCCTAGAAGTATCCAGTTAAAGTTTCATCGAAATCGCTCCACGCATTCAAAAGATAAATTTATTTTTTGAGCAATAAATTCAAAGTCTCCGGATATGAACGTTTCAGCCAAAAATAAACGCATTTTGCACGCAAATTTCTGCGCTGTAACTACAGTTCTACCGATCCGATTTTAAAAAATGAACATTCATATTAACGCTTAGCTTCTATAAAGCTACATGGTGAACTCAGATAATTTTTAGGATCATTCCTTGTGAAGAAAATAATTAAATTTTAATCAAGAATTATTTGTTATTTTTATTAATTATTTCTTGAACCAAGCGAGATAAAAAAATTCTTTCTTCGCTATAATGCTTGGATTACTCCTAGAAGTATCCAGTTAAAGTTTCATCGAAATCGCTCCACGCATTCAAAAGATAAATTTATTTTTTGAGCAATAAATTCAAAGTCTCCGGATATGAACGTTTCAGCCAAAAATAAACGCATTTTGCACGCAAATTTCTGCGCTGTAACTACAGTTCTACCGATCCGATTTTAAAAAATGAACATTCATATTAACGCTTAGCTTCTATAAAGCTACATGGTGAACTCAGATAATTTTTAGGATCATTCCTTGTGAAGAAAATAATTAAATTTTAATCAAGAATTATTTGTTATTTTTATTAATTATTTCTTGAACCAAGCGAGATAAAAAAATTCTTTCTTCGCTATAATGCTTGGATTACTCCTAGAAGTATCCAGTTAAAGTTTCATCGAAATCGCTCCACGCATTCAAAAGATAAATTTATTTTTTGAGCAATAAATTCAAAGTCTCCGGATATGAACGTTTCAGCCAAAAATAAACGCATTTTGCACGCAAATTTCTGCGCTGTAACTACAGTTCTACCGATCCGATTTTAAAAAATGAACATTCATATTAACGCTTAGCTTCTATAAAGCTACATGGTGAACTCAGATAATTTTTAGGATCATTCCTTGTGAAGAAAATAATTAAATTTTAATCAAGAATTATTTGTTATTTTTATTAATTATTTCTTGAACCAAGCGAGATAAAAAAATTCTTTCTTCGCTATAATGCTTGGATTACTCCTAGAAGTATCCAGTTAAAGTTTCATCGAAATCGCTCCACGCATTCAAAAGATAAATTTATTTTTTGAGCAATAAATTCAAAGTCTCCGGATATGAACGTTTCAGCCAAAAATAAACGCATTTTGCACGCAAATTTCTGCGCTGTAACTACAGTTCTACCGATCCGATTTTAAAAAATGAACATTCATATTAACGCTTAGCTTCTATAAAGCTACATGGTGAACTCAGATAATTTTTAGGATCATTCCTTGTGAAGAAAATAATTAAATTTTAATCAAGAATTATTTGTTATTTTTATTAATTATTTCTTGAACCAAGCGAGATAAAAAAATTCTTTCTTCGCTATAATGCTTGGATTACTCCTAGAAGTATCCAGTTAAAGTTTCATCGAAATCGCTCCACGCATTCAAAAGATAAATTTATTTTTTGAGCAATAAATTCAAAGTCTCCGGATATGAACGTTTCAGCCAAAAATAAACGCATTTTGCACGCAAATTTCTGCGCTGTAACTACAGTTCTACCGATCCGATTTTAAAAAATGAACATTCATATTAACGCTTAGCTTCTATAAAGCTACATGGTGAACTCAGATAATTTTTAGGATCATTCCTTGTGAAGAAAATAATTAAATTTTAATCAAGAATTATTTGTTATTTTTATTAATTATTTCTTGAACCAAGCGAGATAAAAAAATTCTTTCTTCGCTATAATGCTTGGATTACTCCTAGAAGTATCCAGTTAAAGTTTCATCGAAATCGCTCCACGCATTCAAAAGATAAATTTATTTTTTGAGCAATAAATTCAAAGTCTCCGGATATGAACGTTTCAGCCAAAAATAAACGCATTTTGCACGCAAATTTCTGCGCTGTAACTACAGTTCTACCGATCCGATTTTAAAAAATGAACATTCATATTAACGCTTAGCTTCTATAAAGCTACATGGTGAACTCAGATAATTTTTAGGATCATTCCTTGTGAAGAAAATAATTAAATTTTAATCAAGAATTATTTGTTATTTTTATTAATTATTTCTTGAACCAAGCGAAATAAAAAAATTCTTTCTTCGCTATAATGCTTGGATTACTCCTAGAAGTATCCAGTTAAAGTTTCATCGAAATCGCTCCACGCATTCAAAAGATAAATTTATTTTTTGAGCAATAAATTCAAAGTCTCCGGATATGAACGTTTCAGCCAAAAATAAACGCATTTTGCACGCAAATTTCTGCGCTGTAACTACAGTTCTACCGATCCGATTTTAAAAAATGAACATTCATATTAACGCTTAGCTTCTATAAAGCTACATGGTGAACTCAGATAATTTTTAGGATCATTCCTTGTGAAGAAAATAATTAAATTTTAATCAAGAATTATTTGTTATTTTTATTAATTATTTCTTGAACCAAGCGAGATAAAAAAATTCTTTCTTCGCTATAATGCTTGGATTACTCCTAGAAGTATCCAGTTAAAGTTTCATCGAAATCGCTCCACGCATTCAAAAGATAAATTTATTTTTTGAGCAATAAATTCAAAGTCTCCGGATATGAACGTTTCAGCCAAAAATAAACGCATTTTGCACGCAAATTTCTGCGCTGTAACTACAGTTCTACCGATCCGATTTTAAAAAATGAACATTCATATTAACGCTTAGCTTCTATAAAGCTACATGGTGAACTCAGATAATTTTTAGGATCATTCCTTGTGAAGAAAATAATTAAATTTTAATCAAGAATTATTTGTTATTTTTATTAATTATTTCTTGAACCAAGCGAGATAAAAAAATTCTTTCTTCGCTATAATGCTTGGATTACTCCTAGAAGTATCCAGTTAAAGTTTCATCGAAATCGCTCCACGCATTCAAAAGATAAATTTATTTTTTGAGCAATAAATTCAAAGTCTCCGGATATGAACGTTTCAGCCAAAAATAAACGCATTTTGCACGCAAATTTCTGCGCTGTAACTACAGTTCTACCGATCCGATTTTAAAAAATGAACATTCATATTAACGCTTAGCTTCTATAAAGCTACATGGTGAACTCAGATAATTTTTAGGATCATTCCTTGTGAAGAAAATAATTAAATTTTAATCAAGAATTATTTGTTATTTTTATTAATTATTTCTTGAACCAAGCGAGATAAAAAAATTCTCTCTTCGCTATAATGCTTGGATTACTCCTAGAAGTATCCAGTTAAAGTTTCATCGAAATCGCTCCACGCATTCAAAAGATAAATTTATTTTTTGAGCAATAAATTCAAAGTCTCCGGATATGAACGTTTCAGCCAAAAATAAACGCATTTTGCACGCAAATTTCTGCGCTGTAACTACAGTTCTACCGATCCGATTTTAAAAAATGAACATTCATATTAACGCTTAGCTTCTATAAAGCTACATGGTGAACTCAGATAATTTTTAGGATCATTCCTTGTGAAGAAAATAATTAAATTTTAATCAAGAATTATTTGTTATTTTTATTAATTATTTCTTGAACCAAGCGAGATAAAAAAATTCTTTCTTCGCTATAATGCTTGGATTACTCCTAGAAGTATCCAGTTAAAGTTTCATCGAAATCGCTCCACGCATTCAAAAGATAAATTTATTTTTTGAGCAATAAATTCAAAGTCTCCGGATATGAACGTTTCAGCCAAAAATAAACGCATTTTGCACGCAAATTTCTGCGCTGTAACTACAGTTCTACCGATCCGCTTTTAAAAAATGAACATTCATATTAACGCTTAGCTTCTATAAAGCTACATGGTGAACTCAGATAATTTTTAGGATCATTCCTTGTGAAGAAAATAATTAAATTTTAATCAAGAATTATTTGTTATTTTTATTAATTATTTCTTGAACCAAGCGAGATAAAAAAATTCTTTCTTCGCTATAATGCTTGGATTACTCCTAGAAGTATCCAGTTAAAGTTTCATCGAAATCGCTCCACGCATTCAAAAGATAAATTTATTTTTTGAGCAATAAATTCAAAGTCTCCGGATATGAACGTTTCAGCCAAAAATAAACGCATTTTGCACGCAAATTTCTATTTCTGCGCTGTAACTACAGTTCTACCGATCCGATTTTAAAAAATGAACATTCATATTAACGCTTAGCTTCTATAAAGCTACATGGTGAACTCAGATAATTTTTAGGATCATTCCTTGTGAAGAAAATAATTAAATTTTAATCAAGAATTATTTGTTATTTTTATTAATTATTTCTTGAACCAAGCGAGATAAAAAAATTCTTTCTTCGCTATAATGCTTGGATTACTCCTAGAAGTATCCAGTTAAAGTTTCATCGAAATCGCTCCACGCATTCAAAAGATAAATTTATTTTTTGAGCAATAAATTCAAAGTCTCCGGATATGAACGTTTCAGCCAAAAATAAACGCATTTTGCACGCAAATTTCTGCGCTGTAACTACAGTTCTACCGATCCGATTTTAAAAAATGAACATTCATATTAACGCTTAGCTTCTATAAAGCTACATGGTGAACTCAGATAATTTTTAGGATCATTCCTTGTGAAGAAAATAATTAAATTTTAATCAAGAATTATTTGTTATTTTTATTAATTATTTCTTGAACCAAGCGAGATAAAAAAATTCTTTTTTCGCTATAATGCTTGGATTACTCCTAGAAGTATCCAGTTAAAGTTTCATCGAAATCGCTCCACGCATTCAAAAGATAAATTTATTTTTTGAGCAATAAATTCAAAGTCTCCGGATATGAACGTTTCAGCCAAAAATAAACGCATTTTGCACGCAAATTTCTGCGCTGTAACTACAGTTCTACCGATCCAATTTTAAAAAATGAACATTCATATTAACGCTTAGCTTCTATAAAGCTACATGGTGAACTCAGATAATTTTTAGGATCATTCCTTGTGAAGAAAATAATTAAATTTTAATCAAGAATTATTTGTTATTTTTATTAATTATTTCTTGAACCAAGCGAGATAAAAAAATTCTTTCTTCGCTATAATGCTTGGATTACTCCTAGAAGTATCCAGTTAAAGTTTCATCGAAATCGCTCCACGCATTCAAAAGATAAATTTATTTTTTGAGCAATAAATTCAAAGTCTCCGGATATGAACGTTTCAGCCAAAAATAAACGCATTTTGCACGCAAATTTCTGCGCTGTAACTACAGTTCTACCGATCCGATTTTAAAAAATGAACATTCATATTAACGCTTAGCTTCTATAAAGCTACATGGTGAACTCAGATAATTTTTAGGATCATTCCTTGTGAAGAAAATAATTAAATTTTAATCAAGAATTATTTGTTATTTTTATTAATTATTTCTTGAACCAAGCGAGATAAAAAAATTCTTTCTTCGCTATAATGCTTCGATTACTCCTAGAAGTATCCAGTTAAAGTTTCATCGAAATCGCTCCACGCATTCAAAAGATAAATTTATTTTTTGAGCAATAAATTCAAAGTCTCCGGATATGAACGTTTCAGCCAAAAATAAACGCATTTTGCACGCAAATTTCTGCGCTGTAACTACAGTTCTACCGATCCAATTTTAAAAAATGAACATTCATATTAACGCTTAGCTTCTATAAAGCTACATGGTGAACTCAGATAATTTTTAGGATCATTCCTTGTGAAGAAAATAATTAAATTTTAATCAAGAATTATTTGTTATTTTTATTAATTATTTCTTGAACCAAGCGAGATAAAAAAATTCTTTCTTCGCTATAATGCTTGGATTACTCCTAGAAGTATCCAGTTAAAGTTTCATCGAAATCGCTCCACGCATTCAAAAGATAAATTTATTTTTTGAGCAATAAATTCAAAGTCTCCGGATATGAACGTTTCAGCCAAAAATAAACGCATTTTGCACGCAAATTTCTGCGCTGTAACTACAGTTCTACCGATCCGATTTTAAAAAATGAACATTCATATTAACGCTTAGCTTCTATAAAGCTACATGGTGAACTCAGATAATTTTTAGGATCATTCCTTGTGAAGAAAATAATTAAATTTTAATCAAGAATTATTTGTTATTTTTATTAATTATTTCTTGAACCAAGCGAGATAAAAAAATTCTTTCTTCGCTATAATGCTTCGATTACTCCTAGAAGTATCCAGTTAAAGTTTCATCGAAATCGCTCCACGCATTCAAAAGATAAATTTATTTTTTGAGCAATAAATTCAAAGTCTCCGGATATGAACGTTTCAGCCAAAAATAAACGCATTTTGCACGCAAATTTCTGCGGTGTAACTACAGTTCTACCGATCCGATTTTAAAAAATGAACATTCATATTAACGCTTAGCTTCTATAAAGCTACATGGTGAACTCAGATAATTTTTAGGATCATTCCTTGTGAAGAAAATAATTAAATTTTAATCAAGAATTATTTGTTATTTTTATTAATTATTTCTTGAACCAAGCGAGATAAAAAAATTCTTTCTTCGCTATAATGCTTGGATTACTCCTAGAAGTATCCAGTTAAAGTTTCATCGAAATCGCTCCACGCATTCAAAAGATAAATTTATTTTTTGAGCAATAAATTCAAAGTCTCCGGATATGAACGTTTCAGCCAAAAATAAACGCATTTTGCACGCAAATTTCTGCGCTGTAACTACAGTTCTACCGATCCGATTTTAAAAAATGAACATTCATATTAACGCTTAGCTTCTATAAAGCTACATGGTGAACTCAGATAATTTTTAGGATCATTCCTTGTGAAGAAAATAATTAAATTTTAATCAAGAATTATTTGTTATTTTTATTAATTATTTCTTGAACCAAGCGAGATAAAAAAATTCTTTCTTCGCTATAATGCTTGGATTACTCCTAGAAGTATCCAGTTAAAGTTTCATCGAAATCGCTCCACGCATTCAAAAGATAAATTTATTTTTTGAGCAATAAATTCAAAGTCTCCGGATATGAACGTTTCAGCCAAAAATAAACGCATTTTGCACGCAAATTTCTGCGCTGTAACTACAGTTCTACCGATCCGATTTTAAAAAATGAACATTCATATTAACGCTTAGCTTCTATAAAGCTACATGGTGAACTCAGATAATTTTTAGGATCATTCCTTGTGAAGAAAATAATTAAATTTTAATCAAGAATTATTTGTTATTTTTATTAATTATTTCTTGAACCAAGCGAGATAAAAAAATTCTTTCTTCGCTATAATGCTTGGATTACTCCTAGAAGTATCCAGTTAAAGTTTCATCGAAATCGCTCCACGCATTCAAAAGATAAATTTATTTTTTGAGCAATAAATTCAAAGTCTCCGGATATGAACGTTTCAGCCAAAAATAAACGCATTTTGCACGCAAATTTCTGCGCTGTAACTACAGTTCTACCGATCCGATTTAAAAAAATGAACATTCATATTAACGCTTAGCTTCTATAAAGCTACATGGTGAACTCAGATAATTTTTAGGATCATTCCTTGTGAAGAAAATAATTAAATTTTAATCAAGAATTATTTGTTATTTTTATTAATTATTTCTTGAACCAAGCGAGATAAAAAAATTCTTTCTTCGCTATAATGCTTCGATTACTCCTAGAAGTATCCAGTTAAAGTTTCATCGAAATCGCTCCACGCATTCAAAAGATAAATTTATTTTTTGAGCAATAAATTCAAAGTCTCCGGATATGAACGTTTCAGCCAAAAATAAACGCATTTTGCACGCAAATTTCTGCGCTGTAACTACAGTTCTACCGATCCGATTTTAAAAAATGAACATTCATATTAACGCTTAGCTTCTATAAAGCTACATGGTGAACTCAGATAATTTTTAGGATCATTCCTTGTGAAGAAAATAATTAAATTTTAATCAAGAATTATTTGTTATTTTTATTAATTATTTCTTGAACCAAGCGAGATAAAAAAATTCTTTCTTCGCTATAATGCTTGGATTACTCCTAGAAGTATCCAGTTAAAGTTTCATCGAAATCGCTCCACGCATTCAAAAGATAAATTTATTTTTTGAGCAATAAATTCAAAGTCTCCGGATATGAACGTTTCAGCCAAAAATAAACGCATTTTGCACGCAAATTTCTGCGCTGTAACTACAGTTCTACCGATCCGATTTTAAAAAATGAACATTCATATTAACGCTTAGCTTCTATAAAGCTACATGGTGAACTCAGATAATTTTTAGGATCATTCCTTGTGAAGAAAATAATTAAATTTTAATCAAGAATTATTTGTTATTTTTATTAATTATTTCTTGAACCAAGCGAGATAAAAAAATTCTTTCTTCGCTATAATGCTTGGATTACTCCTAGAAGTATCCAGTTAAAGTTTCATCGAAATCGCTCCACGCATTCAAAAGATAAATTTATTTTTTGAGCAATAAATTCAAAGTCTCCGGATATGAACGTTTCAGCCAAAAATAAACGCATTTTGCACGCAAATTTCTGCGCTGTAACTACAGTTCTACCGATCCGATTTTAAAAAATGAACATTCATATTAACGCTTAGCTTCTATAAAGCTACATGGTGAACTCAGATAATTTTTAGGATCATTCCTTGTGAAGAAAATAATTAAATTTTAATCAAGAATTATTTGTTATTTTTATTAATTATTTCTTGAACCAAGCGAGATAAAAAAATTCTTTTTTCGCTATAATGCTTGGATTACTCCTAGAAGTATCCAGTTAAAGTTTCATCGAAATCGCTCCACGCATTCAAAAGATAAATTTATTTTTTGAGCAATAAATTCAAAGTCTCCGGATATGAACGTTTCAGCCAAAAATAAACGCATTTTGCACGCAAATTTCTGCGCTGTAACTACAGTTCTACCGATCCAATTTTAAAAAATGAACATTCATATTAACGCTTAGCTTCTATAAAGCTACATGGTGAACTCAGATAATTTTTAGGATCATTCCTTGTGAAGAAAATAATTAAATTTTAATCAAGAATTATTTGTTATTTTTATTAATTATTTCTTGAACCAAGCGAGATAAAAAAATTCTTTCTTCGCTATAATGCTTGGATTACTCCTAGAAGTATCCAGTTAAAGTTTCATCGAAATCGCTCCACGCATTCAAAAGATAAATTTATTTTTTGAGCAATAAATTCAAAGTCTCCGGATATGAACGTTTCAGCCAAAAATAAACGCATTTTGCACGCAAATTTCTGCGCTGTAACTACAGTTCTACCGATCCGATTTTAAAAAATGAACATTCATATTAACGCTTAGCTTCTATAAAGCTACATGGTGAACTCAAATAATTTTTAGGATCATTCCTTGTGAAGAAAATAATTAAATTTTAATCAAGAATTATTTGTTATTTTTATTAATTATTTCTTGAACCAAGCGAGATAAAAAAATTCTTTCTTCGCTATAATGCTTGGATTACTGCTAGAAGTATCCAGTTAAAGTTTCATCGAAATCGCTCCACGCATTCAAAAGATAAATTTATTTTTTGAGCAATAAATTCAAAGTCTCCGGATATGAACGTTTCAGCCAAAAATAAACGCATTTTGCACGCAAATTTCTGCGCTGTAACTACAGTTCTACCGATCCGATTTTAAAAAATGCACATTCATATTAACGCTTAGCTTCTATAAAGCTACATGGTGAACTCAGATAATTTTTAGGATCATTCCTTGTGAAGAAAATAATTAAATTTTAATCAAGAATTATTTGTTATTTTTATTAATTATTTCTTGAACCAAGCGAGATAAAAAAATTCTTTCTTCGCTATAATGCTTGGATTACTCCTAGAAGTATCCAGTTAAAGTTTCATCGAAATCGCTCCACGCATTCAAAAGATAAATTTATTTTTTGAGCAATAAATTCAAAGTCTCCGGATATGAACGTTTCAGCCAAAAATAAACGCATTTTGCACGCAAATTTCTGCGCTGTAACTACAGTTCTACCGATCCGATTTTAAAAAATGAACATTCATATTAACACTTAGCTTCTATAAAGCTACATGGTGAACTCAGATAATTTTTAGGATCATTCCTTGTGAAGAAAATAATTAAATTTTAATCAAGAATTATTTGTTATTTTTATTAATTATTTCTTGAACCAAGCGAGATAAAAAAATTCTTTCTTCGCTATAATGCTTGGATTACTCCTAGAAGTATCCAGTTAAAGTTTCATCGAAATCGCTCCACGCATTCAAAAGATAAATTTATTTTTTGAGCAATAAATTCAAAGTCTCCGGATATGAACGTTTCAGCCAAAAATAAACGCATTTTGCACGCAAATTTCTGCGCTGTAACTACAGTTCTACCGATCCGATTTTAAAAAATGAACATTCATATTAACGCTTAGCTTCTATAAAGCTACATGGTGAACTCAGATAATTTTTAGGATCATTCCTTGTGAAGAAAATAATTAAATTTTAATCAAGAATTATTAGTTATTTTTATTAATTATTTCTTGAACCAAGCGAGATAAAAAAATTCTTTCTTCGCTATAATGCTTGGATTACTCCTAGAAGTATCCAGTTAAAGTTTCATCGAAATCGCTCCACGCATTCAAAAGATAAATTTATTTTTTGAGCAATAAATTCAAAGTCTCCGGATATGAACGTTTCAGCCAAAAATAAACGCATTTTGCACGCAAATTTCTGCGCTGTAACTACAGTTCTACCGATCCGATTTTAAAAAATGAACATTCATATTAACGCTTAGCTTCTATAAAGCTACATGGTGAACTCAGATAATTTTTAGGATCATTCCTTGTGAAGAAAATAATTAAATTTTAATCAAGAATTATTTGTTATTTTTATTAATTATTTCTTGAACCAAGCGAGATAAAAAAATTCTTTCTTCGCTATAATGCTTGGATTACTCCTAGAAGTATCCAGTTAAAGTTTCATCGAAATCGCTCCACGCATTCAAAAGATAAATTTATTTTTTGAGCAATAAATTCAAAGTCTCCGGATATGAACGTTTCAGCCAAAAATAAACGCATTTTGCACGCAAATTTCTGCGCTGTAACTACAGTTCTACCGATCCGATTTTAAAAAATGAACATTCATATTAACGCTTAGCTTCTATAAAGCTACATGGTGAACTCAGATAATTTTTAGGATCATTCCTTGTGAAGAAAATAATTAAATTTTAATCAAGAATTATTTGTTATTTTTATTAATTATTTCTTGAACCAAGCGAGATAAAAAAATTCTTTCTTCGCTATAATGCTTGGATTACTCCTAGAAGTATCCAGTTAAAGTTTCATCGAAATCGCTCCACGCATTCAAAAGATAAATTTATTGTTTGAGCAATAAATTCAAAGTCTCCGGATATAAACGTTTCAGCCAAAAATAAACGCATTTTGCACGCAAATTTCTGCGCTGTAACTACAGTTCTACCGATCCGATTTTAAAAAATGAACATTCATATTAACGCTTAGCTTCTATAAAGCTACATGGTGAACTCAGATAATTTTTAGGATCATTCCTTGTGAAGAAAATAATTAAATTTTAATCAAGAATTATTTGTTATTTTTATTAATTATTTCTTGAACCAAGCGAGATAAAAAAATTTTTTATTCGCTATAATGCTTGGATTACTCCTAGAAGTATCCAGTTAAAGTTTCATCGAAATCGCTCCACGCATTCAAAAGATAAATTTATTTTTTGAGCAATAAATTCAAAGTCTCCGGATATGAACGTTTCAGCCAAAAATAAACGCATTTTGCACGCAAATTTCTGCGCTGTAACTACAGTTCTACCGATCCAATTTTAAAAAATGAACATTCATATTAACGCTTAGCTTCTATAAAGCTACATGGTGAACTCAGATAATTTTTAGGATCATTCCTTGTGAAGAAAATAATTAAATTTTAATCAAGAATTATTTGTTATTTTTATTAATTATTTCTTGAACCAAGCGAGATAAAAAAATTCTTTCTTCGCTATAATGCTTGGATTACTCCTAGAAGTATCCAGTTAAAGTTTCATCCAAATCGCTCCACGCATTCAAAAGATAAATTTATTTTTTGAGCAATAAATTCAAAGTCTCCGGATATGAACGTTTCAGCCAAAAATAAACGCATTTTGCACGCAAATTTCTGCGCTGTAACTACAGTTCTACCGATCCGATTTTAAAAAATGAACATTCATATTAACGCTTAGCTTCTATAAAGCTACATGGTGAACTCAGATAATTTTTAGGATCATTCCTTGTGAAGAAAATAATTAAATTCCAGTTCGATACGGGACACGATAGAGTACGGACGTGTTCTGCAGAGCAGATAGTGATAAACAAAATCTATTATTTTTTGGTGTCTTCTGGCTATTCGAGTTTGCTCTGTGTAAGTGCAGTGCATTCTTGTGGCCATGGAGCCAGAATTGTGCAGCTCGGATGCTTCTTCCTGCTTTTCCGAGGCATCGGGTTCCGGATGGGAACAGGGAAAGCGAAAACGTGGAAGACCTAGGAAGGATTCTAATAAAAAAGCGACTACATCAACCATATTCAAAAAACCACAAAATCCAACAACTATCGATACTGATAAGCCGACTCAGAAATGTTTCGTATACAAAAAATTCAACACTATTTTTAAAATAAACGCGCGTGAAGCTTTATCAAGATCACAACTTTCCAACCTGTGGTCGAGGGGCCCGGGCAACAGAGAAGACATCATATTGGAAACGAAGTCAGGATTTTTGCTGAAATCTAACAACCCTAAGGCGGTGGTCCTTGCCTACCTGGCGGATATACAGGGTCGGGGACACATCTTATCTTACGCCGAGAGTGTTCCTCCGAAGGAGCCTAAAAAACACGGCCACAACGCGTCGCTGTCTTGTGTCTTGACTAAGATGGATCTTGACATTAAAGATGCGGATATTAGCGAACATCTAAAGACGGCAGGCATTGAGCATAGGTTCTGCAAGAGGATCGTCTCCAGGGCAACGGGACAACCAACTTTCAAGGTGCGCATCATTACAGGGTGCGCATCTTCTTTTCAGAGACTCTTGCACGGAGGCATGTTCTATATGAACAAACACTTCCCTGCAGTAGAGAGCATTCCACCGCCTCCGATACCTGTGCCTTGCGCTAGGTGCCAGGAGTTTACCCATGCATCTGACGTTTGTCCCAACAAAGCAACATGTGCCAAATGCCAGGGCCCTCATCCGACCCACCGTTGCACGTCGCCTCTTCCACCTAAATGCAAGGCTTGTGACTCCGAAGAACATGCTGCATGGTCGTCGAAATGTCCGAAGAGGCCTACCAAACCCATCCCGGGTGTGCCGAATGCAAAAATAAGATCACTAAACAAAAAAACTAAAGATTTGCCTACTGATCTTACTGGCAACAGAATCCACAAGCCAATAACAATTCACGACAACATTATTAACACGTATATAAATAAATTAAACTCGTCAAAAGGCTCTGGGGATCGTGCCGAGTTGCTCCAGCGTTTAAAGAGGCGTTTTATAATTAACTACAACATCGACACACACGTCTGCTTCTCAGGTAACCACATATACATACTGATGTTCGACCTGGATGACCCAGAGCTGGAATCACCTACGGGGCTGGTTCAGGGGACGGCCGGGTCTTTCGTCATGAAAGGAGGGTAGCCTTCTGTCCAGTTTGGGACTCTTAGTCTTCGTCCAAATGACTAAATGAATAAATTATATTTTTCTTTCTTTTCTCTGAAGTGTACTTTAATTTGGTTTTTGATTTGTATTCTTCTTTTTTTTTTCTTTTTTTTTTTTGTATAATTTTTGTAATACTGTATATATTTAATTGTGTCTCTGGGCGGAAAGACTAAGGTCGATAGCCCTTTGGTCACATTATGTGATTAATAAATGTTATTATTATTATTATTATTAATTAAATTTTAATCAAGAATTATTTGTTATTTTTATTAATTATTTCTTGAACCAAGCGAGATAAAAAAATTCTTTCTTCGCTATAATGCTTGGATTACTCCTAGAAGTATCCAGTTAAAGTTTCATCGAAATCGCTCCACGCATTCAAAAGATAAATTTATTTTTTGAGCAATAAATTCAAAGTCTCCGGATATGAACGTTTCAGCCAAAAATAAACGCATTTTGCACGCAAATTTCTGCGCTGTAACTACAGTTCTACCGATCCGATTTTAAAAAATGAACATTCATATTAACGCTTAGCTTCTATAAAGCTACATGGTGAACTCAGATAATTTTTAGGATTATTCCTTGTGAAGAAAATAATTAAATTTTAATCAAGAATTATTTGTTATTTTTATTAATTATTTCTTGAACCAAGCGAGATAAAAAAATTCTTTCTTCGCTATAATGCTTGGATTACTCCTAGAAGTATCCAGTTAAAGTTTCATCGAAATCGCTCCACGCATTCAAAAGATAAATTTATTTTTTGAGCAATAAATTCAAAGTCTCCGGATATGAACGTTTCAGCCAAAAATAAACGCATTTTGCACGCAAATTTCTGCGCTGTAACTACAGTTCTACCGATCCGATTTTAAAAAATGAACATTCATATTAACGCTTAGCTTCTATAAAGCTACATGGTGAACTCAGATAATTTTTAGGATCATTCCTTGTGAAGAAAATAATTAAATTTTAATCAAGAATTATTTGTTATTTTTATTAATTATTTCTTGAACCAAGCGAGATAAAAAAATTCTTTTTTCGCTATAATGCTTGGATTACTCCTAGAAGTATCCAGTTAAAGTTTCATCGAAATCGCTCCACGCATTCAAAAGATAAATTTATTTTTTGAGCAATAAATTCAAAGTCTCCGGATATGAACGTTTCAGCCAAAAATAAACGCATTTTGCACGCAAATTTCTGCGCTGTAACTACAGTTCTACCGATCCAATTTTAAAAAATGAACATTCATATTAACGCTTAGCTTCTATAAAGCTACATGGTGAACTCAGATAATTTTTAGGATCATTCCTTGTGAAGAAAATAATTAAATTTTAATCAAGAATTATTTGTTATTTTTATTAATTATTTCTTGAACCAAGCGAGATAAAAAAATTCTTTCTTCGCTATAATGCTTGGATTACTCCTAGAAGTATCCAGTTAAAGTTTCATCGAAATCGCTCCACGCATTCAAAAGATAAATTTATTTTTTGAGCAATAAATTCAAAGTCTCCGGATATGAACGTTTCAGCCAAAAATAAACGCATTTTGCACGCAAATTTCTGCGCTGTAACTACAGTTCTACCGATCCGATTTTAAAAAATGAACATTCATATTAACGCTTAGCTTCTATAAAGCTACATGGTGAACTCAGATAATTTTTAGGATCATTCCTTGTGAAGAAAATAATTAAATTTTAATCAAGAATTATTTATTATTTTTATTAATTATTTCTTGAACCAAGCGAGATAAAAAAATTCTTTCTTCGCTATAATGCTTGGATTACTCCTAGAAGTATCCAGTTAAAGTTTCATCGAAATCGCTCCACGCATTCAAAAGATAAATTTATTTTTTGAGCAATAAATTCAAAGTCTCCGGATATGAACGTTTCAGCCAAAAATAAACGCATTTTGCACGCAAATTTCTGCGCTGTAACTACAGTTCTACCGATCCGATTTTAAAAAATGAACATTCATATTAACGCTTAGCTTCTATAAAGCTACATGGTGAACTCAGATAATTTTTAGGATCATTCCTTGTGAAGAAAATAATTAAATTTTAATCAAGAATTATTTGTTATTTTTATTAATTATTTCTTGAACCAAGCGAGATAAAAAAATTATTTCTTCGCTATAATGCTTGGATTACTCCTAGAAGTATCCAGTTAAAGTTTCATCGAAATCGCTCCACGCATTCAAAAGATAAATTTATTTTTTGAGCAATAAATTCAAAGTCTCCGGATATGAACGTTTCAGCCAAAAATAAACGCATTTTGCACGCAAATTTCTGCGCTGTAACTACAGTTCTACCGATCCGATTTTAAAAAATGAACATTCATATTAACGCTTAGCTTCTATAAAGCTACATGGTGAACTCAGATAATTTTTAGGATCATTCCTTGTGAAGAAAATAATTAAATTTTAATCAAGAATTATTTGTTATTTTTATTAATTATTTCTTGAACCAAGCGAGATAAAAAAATTCTTTCTTCGCTATAATGCTTGGATTACTCCTAGAAGTATCCAGTTAAAGTTTCATCGAAATCGCTCCACGCATTCAAAAGATAAATTTATTTTTTGAGCAATAAATTCAAAGTCTCCGGATATGAACGTTTCAGCCAAAAATAAACGCATTTTGCACGCAAATTTCTGCGCTGTAACTACAGTTCTACCGATCCGATTTTAAAAAATGAACATTCATATTAACGCTTAGCTTCTATAAAGCTACATGGTGAACTCAGATAATTTTTAGGATCATTCCTTGTGAAGAAAATAATTAAATTTTAATCAAGAATTATTTGTTATTTTTATTAATTATTTCTTGAACCAAGCGAGATAAAAAAATTCTTTCTTCGCTATAATGCTTGGATTACTCCTAGAAGTATCCAGTTAAAGTTTCATCGAAATCGCTCCACGCATTCAAAAGATAAATTTATTTTTTGAGCAATAAATTCAAAGTCTCCGGATATGAACGTTTCAGCCAAAAATAAACGCATTTTGCACGCAAATTTCTGCGCTGTAACTACAGTTCTACCGATCCGATTTTAAAAAATGAACATTCATATTAACGCTTAGCTTCTATAAAGCTACATGGTGAACTCAGATAATTTTTAGGATCATTCCTTGTGAAGAAAATAATTAAATTTTAATCAAGAATTATTTGTTATTTTTATTAATTATTTCTTGAACCAAGCGAGATAAAAAAATTCTTTCTTCGCTATAATGCTTGGATTACTCCTAGAAGTATCCAGTTAAAGTTTCATCGAAATCGCTCCACGCATTCAAAAGATAAATTTATTTTTTGAGCAATAAATTCAAAGTCTCCGGATATGAACGTTTCAGCCAAAAATAAACGCATTTTGCACGCAAATTTCTGCGCTGTAACTACAGTTCTACCGATCCGATTTTAAAAAATGAACATTCATATTAACGCTTAGCTTCTATAAAGCTACATGGTGAACTCAGATAATTTTTAGGATCATTCCTTGTGAAGAAAATAATTAAATTTTAATCAAGAATTATTTGTTATTTTTATTAATTATTTCTTGAACCAAGCGAGATAAAAAAATTCTTTCTTCGCTATAATGCTTGGATTACTCCTAGAAGTATCCAGTTAAAGTTTCATCGAAATCGCTCCACGCATTCAAAAGATAAATTTATTTTTTGAGCAATAAATTCAAAGTCTCCGGATATGAACGTTTCAGCCAAAAATAAACGCATTTTGCACGCAAATTTCTGCGCTGTAACTACAGTTCTACCGATCCGATTTTAAAAAATGAACATTCATATTAACGCTTAGCTTCTATAAAGCTACATGGTGAACTCAGATAATTTTTAGGATCATTCCTTGTGAAGAAAATAATTAAATTTTAATCAAGAATTATTTGTTATTTTTATTAATTATTTCTTGAACCAAGCGAGATAAAAAAATTCTTTCTTCGCTATAATGCTTGGATTACTCCTAGAAGTATCCAGTTAAAGTTTCATCGAAATCGCTCCACGCATTCAAAAGATAAATTTATTTTTTGAGCAATAAATTCAAAGTCTCCGGATATGAACGTTTCAGCCAAAAATAAACGCATTTTGCACGCAAATTTCTGCGCTGTAACTACAGTTCTACCGATCCGATTTTAAAAAATGAACATTCATATTAACGCTTAGCTTCTATAAAGCTACATGGTGAACTCAGATAATTTTTAGGATCATTCCTTGTGAAGAAAATAATTAAATTTTAATCAAGAATTATTTGTTATTTTTATTAATTATTTCTTGAACCAAGCGAGATAAAAAAATTTTTTCTTCGCTATAATGCTTGGATTACTCCTAGAAGTATCCAGTTAAAGTTTCATCGAAATCGCTCCACGCATTCAAAAGATAAATTTATTTTTTGAGCAATAAATTCAAAGTCTCCGGATATGAACGTTTCAGCCAAAAATAAACGCATTTTGCACGCAAATTTCTGCGCTGTAACTACAGTTCTACCGATCCGATTTTAAAAAATGAACATTCATATTAACGCTTAGCTTCTATAAAGCTACATGGTGAACTCAGATAATTTTTAGGATCATTCCTTGTGAAGAAAATAATTAAATTTTAATCAAGAATTATTTGTTATTTTTATTAATTATTTCTTGAACCAAGCGAGATAAAAAAATTCTTTCTTCGCTATAATGCTTGGATTACTCCTAGAAGTATCCAGTTAAAGTTTCATCGAAATCGCTCCACGCATTCAAAAGATAAATTTATTTTTTGAGCAATAAATTCAAAGTCTCCGGATATGAACGTTTCAGCCAAAAATAAACGCATTTTGCACGCAAATTTCTGCGCTGTAACTACAGTTCTACCGATCCGATTTTAAAAAATGAACATTCATATTAACGCTTAGCTTCTATAAAGCTACATGGTGAACTCAGATAATTTTTAGGATCATTCCTTGTGAAGAAAATAATTAAATTTTAATCAAGAATTATTTGTTATTTTTATTAATTATTTCTTGAACCAAGCGAGATAAAAAAATTCTTTCTTCGCTATAATGCTTGGATTACTCCTAGAAGTATCCAGTTAAAGTTTCATCGAAATCGCTCCACGCATTCAAAAGATAAATTTATTTTTTGAGCAATAAATTCAAAGTCTCCGGATATGAACGTTTCAGCCAAAAATAAACGCATTTTGCACGCAAATTTCTGCGCTGTAACTACAGTTCTACCGATCCGATTTTAAAAAATGAACATTCATATTAACGCTTAGCTTCTATAAAGCTACATGGTGAACTCAGATAATTTTTAGGATCATTCCTTGTGAAGAAAATAATTAAATTTTAATCAAGAATTATTTGTTATTTTTATTAATTATTTCTTGAACCAAGCGAGATAAAAAAATTCTTTCTTCGCTATAATGCTTGGATTACTCCTAGAAGTATCCAGTTAAAGTTTCATCGAAATCGCTCCACGCATTCAAAAGATAAATTTATTTTTTGAGCAATAAATTCAAAGTCTCCGGATATGAACGTTTCAGCCAAAAATAAACGCATTTTGCACGCAAATTTCTGCGCTGTAACTACAGTTCTACCGATCCGATTTTAAAAAATGAACATTCATATTAACGCTTAGCTTCTATAAAGCTACATGGTGAACTCAGATAATTTTTAGGATCATTCCTTGTGAAGAAAATAATTAAATTTTAATCAAGAATTATTTGTTATTTTTATTAATTATTTCTTGAACCAAGCGAGATAAAAAAATTCTTTCTTCGCTATAATGCTTGGATTACTCCTAGAAGTATCCAGTTAAAGTTTCATCGAAATCGCTCCACGCATTCAAAAGATAAATTTATTTTTTGAGCAATAAATTCAAAGTCTCCGGATATGAACGTTTCAGCCAAAAATAAACGCATTTTGCACGCAAATTTCTGCGCTGTAACTACAGTTCTACCGATCCGATTTTAAAAAATGAACATTCATATTAACGCTTAGCTTCTATAAAGCTACATGGTGAACTCAGATAATTTTTAGGATCATTCCTTGTGAAGAAAATAATTAAATTTTAATCAAGAATTATTTGTTATTTTTATTAATTATTTCTTGAACCAAGCGAGATAAAAAAATTCTTTCTTCGCTATAATGCTTGGATTACTCCTAGAAGTATCCAGTTAAAGTTTCATCGAAATCGCTCCACGCATTCAAAAGATAAATTTATTTTTTGAGCAATAAATTCAAAGTCTCCGGATATGAACGTTTCAGCCAAAAATAAACGCATTTTGCACGCAAATTTCTGCGCTGTAACTACAGTTCTACCGATCCGATTTTAAAAAATGAACATTCATATTAACGCTTAGCTTCTATAAAGCTACATGGTGAACTCAGATAATTTTTAGGATCATTCCTTGTGAAGAAAATAATTAAATTTTAATCAAGAATTATTTGTTATTTTTATTAATTATTTCTTGAACCAAGCGAGATAAAAAAATTCTTTCTTCGCTATAATGCTTGGATTACTCCTAGAAGTATCCAGTTAAAGTTTCATCGAAATCGCTCCACGCATTCAAAAGATAAATTTATTTTTTGAGCAATAAATTCAAAGTCTCCGGATATGAACGTTTCAGCCAAAAATAAACGCATTTTGCACGCAAATTTCTGCGCTGTAACTACAGTTCTACCGATCCGATTTTAAAAAATGAACATTCATATTAACGCTTAGCTTCTATAAAGCTACATGGTGAACTCAGATAATTTTTAGGATCATTCCTTGTGAAGAAAATAATTAAATTTTAATCAAGAATTATTTGTTATTTTTATTAATTATTTCTTGAACCAAGCGAGATAAAAAAATTCTTTCTTCGCTATAATGCTTGGATTACTCCTAGAAGTATCCAGTTAAAGTTTCATCGAAATCGCTCCACGCATTCAAAAGATAAATTTATTTTTTGAGCAATAAATTCAAAGTCTCCGGATATGAACGTTTCAGCCAAAAATAAACGCATTTTGCACGCAAATTTCTGCGCTGTAACTACAGTTCTACCGATCCGATTTTAAAAAATGAACATTCATATTAACGCTTAGCTTCTATAAAGCTACATGGTGAACTCAGATAATTTTTAGGATCATTCCTTGTGAAGAAAATAATTAAATTTTAATCAAGAATTATTTGTTATTTTTATTAATTATTTCTTGAACCAAGCGAGATAAAAAAATTCTTTCTTCGCTATAATGCTTGGATTACTCCTAGAAGTATCCAGTTAAAGTTTCATCGAAATCGCTCCACGCATTCAAAAGATAAATTTATTTTTTGAGCAATAAATTCAAAGTCTCCGGATATGAACGTTTCAGCCAAAAATAAACGCATTTTGCACGCAAATTTCTGCGCTGTAACTACAGTTCTACCGATCCGATTTTAAAAAATGAACATTCATATTAACGCTTAGCTTCTATAAAGCTACATGGTGAACTCAGATAATTTTTAGGATCATTCCTTGTGAAGAAAATAATTAAATTTTAATCAAGAATTATTTGTTATTTTTATTAATTATTTCTTGAACCAAGCGAGATAAAAAAATTCTTTCTTCGCTATAATGCTTGGATTACTCCTAGAAGTATCCAGTTAAAGTTTCATCGAAATCGCTCCACGCATTCAAAAGATAAATTTATTTTTTGAGCAATAAATTCAAAGTCTCCGGATATGAACGTTTCAGCCAAAAATAAACGCATTTTGCACGCAAATTTCTGCGCTGTAACTACAGTTCTACCGATCCGATTTTAAAAAATGAACATTCATATTAACGCTTAGCTTCTATAAAGCTACATGGTGAACTCAGATAATTTTTAGGATCATTCCTTGTGAAGAAAATAATTAAATTTTAATCAAGAATTATTTGTTATTTTTATTAATTATTTCTTGAACCAAGCGAGATAAAAAAATTCTTTCATCGCTATAATGCTTGGATTACTCCTAGAAGTATCCAGTTAAAGTTTCATCGAAATCGCTCCACGCATTCAAAAGATAAATTTATTTTTTGAGCAATAAATTCAAAGTCTCCGGATATGAACGTTTCAGCCAAAAATAAACGCATTTTGCACGCAAATTTCTGCGCTGTAACTACAGTTCTACCGATCCGATTTTAAAAAATGAACATTCATATTAACGCTTAGCTTCTATAAAGCTACATGGTGAACTCAGATAATTTTTAGGATCATTCCTTGTGAAGAAAATAATTAAATTTTAATCAAGAATTATTTGTTATTTTTATTAATTATTTCTTGAACCAAGCGAGATAAAAAAATTCTTTCTTCGCTATAATGCTTGGATTACTCCTAGAAGTATCCAGTTAAAGTTTCATCGAAATCGCTCCACGCATTCAAAAGATAAATTTATTTTTTGAGCAATAAATTCAAAGTCTCCGGATATGAACGTTTCAGCCAAAAATAAACGCATTTTGCACGCAAATTTCTGCGCTGTAACTACAGTTCTACCGATCCGATTTTAAAAAATGAACATTCATATTAACGCTTAGCTTCTATAAAGCTACATGGTGAACTCAGATAATTTTTAGGATCATTCCTTGTGAAGAAAATAATTAAATTTTAATCAAGAATTATTTGTTATTTTTATTAATTATTTCTTGAACCAAGCGAGATAAAAAAATTCTTTCTTCGCTATAATGCTTGGATTACTCCTAGAAGTATCCAGTTAAAGTTTCATCGAAATCGCTCCACGCATTCAAAAGATAAATTTATTTTTTGAGCAATAAATTCAAAGTCTCCGGATATGAACGTTTCAGCCAAAAATAAACGCATTTTGCACGCAAATTTCTGCGCTGTAACTACAGTTCTACCGATCCGATTTTAAAAAATGAACATTCATATTAACGCTTAGCTTCTATAAAGCTACATGGTGAACTCAGATAATTTTTAGGATCATTCCTTGTGAAGAAAATAATTAAATTTTAATCAAGAATTATTTGTTATTTTTATTAATTATTTCTTGAACCAAGCGAGATAAAAAAATTCTTTCTTCGCTATAATGCTTGGATTACTCCTAGAAGTATCCAGTTAAAGTTTCATCGAAATCGCTCCACGCATTCAAAAGATAAATTTATTTTTTGAGCA
>CAUOPU010000066.1:0-74645 GCA_963457615.1 Nicrophorus investigator | reverse complement strand
TGCGTTTATTTTTGGCTGAAACGTTCATATCCGGAGACTTTGAATTTATTGCTCAAAAAATAAATTTATCTTTTGAATGCGTGGAGCGATTTCGATGAAACTTTAACTGGATACTTCTAGGAGTAATCCAAGCATTATAGCGAAGAAAGAATTTTTTTATCTCGCTTGGTTCAAGAAATAATTAATAAAAATAACAAATAATTCTTGATTAAAATTTAATTATTTTCTTCACAAGGAATGATCCTAAAAATTATCTGAGTTCACCATGTAGCTTTATAGAAGCTAAGCGTTAATATGAATGTTCATTTTTTAAAATCGGATCGGTAGAACTGTAGTTACAGCGCAGAAATTTGCGTGCAAAATGCGTTTATTTTTGGCTGAAACGTTCATATCCGGAGACTTTGAATTTATTGCTCAAAAAATAAATTTATCTTTTGAATGCGTGGAGCGATTTCGATGAAACTTTAACTGGATACTTCTAGGAGTAATCCAAGCATTATAGCGAAGAAAGAATTTTTTTATCTCGCTTGGTTCAAGAAATAATTAATAAAAATAACAAATAATTCTTGATTAAAATTTAATTATTTTCTTCACAAGGAATGATCCTAAAAATTATCTGAGTTCACCATGTAGCTTTATAGAAGCTAAGCGTTAATATGAATGTTCATTTTTTAAAATCGGATCGGTAGAACTGTAGTTACAGCGCAGAAATTTGCGTGCAAAATGCGTTTATTTTTGGCTGAAACGTTCATATCCGGAGACTTTGAATTTATTGCTCAAAAAATAAATTTATCTTTTGAATGCGTGGAGCGATTTCGATGAAACTTTAACTGGATACTTCTAGGAGTAATCCAAGCATTATAGCGAAGAAAGAATTTTTTTATCTCGCTTGGTTCAAGAAATAATTAATAAAAATAACAAATAATTCTTGATTAAAATTTAATTATTTTCTTCACAAGGAATGATCCTAAAAATTATCTGAGTTCACCATGTAGCTTTATAGAAGCTAAGCGTTAATATGAATGTTCATTTTTTAAAATCGGATCGGTAGAACTGTAGTTACAGCGCAGAAATTTGCGTGCAAAATGCGTTTATTTTTGGCTGAAACGTTCATATCCGGAGACTTTGAATTTATTGCTCAAAAAATAAATTTATCTTTTGAATGCGTGGAGCGATTTCGATGAAACTTTAACTGGATACTTCTAGGAGTAATCCAAGCATTATAGCGAAGAAAGAATTTTTTTATCTCGCTTGGTTCAAGAAATAATTAATAAAAATAACAAATAATTCTTGATTAAAATTTAATTATTTTCTTCACAAGGAATGATCCTAAAAATTATCTGAGTTCACCATGTAGCTTTATAGAAGCTAAGCGTTAATATGAATGTTCATTTTTTAAAATCGGATCGGTAGAACTGTAGTTACAGCGCAGAAATTTGCGTGCAAAATGCGTTTATTTTTGGCTGAAACGTTCATATCCGGAGACTTTGAATTTATTGCTCAAAAAATAAATTTATCTTTTGAATGCGTGGAGCGATTTCGATGAAACTTTAACTGGATACTTCTAGGAGTAATCCAAGCATTATAGCGAAGAAAGAATTTTTTTATCTCGCTTGGTTCAAGAAATAATTAATAAAAATAACAAATAATTCTTGATTAAAATTTAATTATTTTCTTCACAAGGAATGATCCTAAAAATTATCTGAGTTCACCATGTAGCTTTATAGAAGCTAAGCGTTAATATGAATGTTCATTTTTTAAAATCGGATCGGTAGAACTGTAGTTACAGCGCAGAAATTTGCGTGCAAAATGCGTTTATTTTTGGCTGAAACGTTCATATCCGGAGACTTTGAATTTATTGCTCAAAAAATAAATTTATCTTTTGAATGCGTGGAGCGATTTCGATGAAACTTTAACTGGATACTTCTAGGAGTAATCCAAGCATTATAGCGAAGAAAGAATTTTTTTATCTCGCTTGGTTCAAGAAATAATTAATAAAAATAACAAATAATTCTTGATTAAAATTTAATTATTTTCTTCACAAGGAATGATCCTAAAAATTATCTGAGTTCACCATGTAGCTTTATAGAAGCTAAGCGTTAATATGAATGTTCATTTTTTAAAATCGGATCGGTAGAACTGTAGTTACAGCGCAGAAATTTGCGTGCAAAATGCGTTTATTTTTGGCTGAAACGTTCATATCCGGAGACTTTGAATTTATTGCTCAAAAAATAAATTTATCTTTTGAATGCGTGGAGCGATTTCGATGAAACTTTAACTGGATACTTCTAGGAGTAATCCAAGCATTATAGCGAAGAAAGAATTTTTTTATCTCGCTTGGTTCAAGAAATAATTAATAAAAATAACAAATAATTCTTGATTAAAATTTAATTATTTTCTTCACAAGGAATGATCCTAAAAATTATCTGAGTTCACCATGTAGCTTTATAGAAGCTAAGCGTTAATATGAATGTTCATTTTTTAAAATCGGATCGGTAGAACTGTAGTTACAGCGCAGAAATTTGCGTGCAAAATGCGTTTATTTTTGGCTGAAACGTTCATATCCGGAGACTTTGAATTTATTGCTCAAAAAATAAATTTATCTTTTGAATGCGTGGAGCGATTTCGATGAAACTTTAACTGGATACTTCTAGGAGTAATCCAAGCATTATAGCGAAGAAAGAATTTTTTTATCTCGCTTGGTTCAAGAAATAATTAATAAAAATAACAAATAATTCTTGATTAAAATTTAATTATTTTCTTCACAAGGAATGATCCTAAAAATTATCTGAGTTCACCATGTAGCTTTATAGAAGCTAAGCGTTAATATGAATGTTCATTTTTTAAAATCGGATCGGTAGAACTGTAGTTACAGCGCAGAAATTTGCGTGCAAAATGCGTTTATTTTTGGCTGAAACGTTCATATCCGGAGACTTTGAATTTATTGCTCAAAAAATAAATTTATCTTTTGAATGCGTGGAGCGATTTCGATGAAACTTTAACTGGATACTTCTAGGAGTAATCCAAGCATTATAGCGAAGAAAGAATTTTTTTATCTCGCTTGGTTCAAGAAATAATTAATAAAAATAACAAATAATTCTTGATTAAAATTTAATTATTTTCTTCACATGGAATGATCCTAAAAATTATCTGAGTTCACCATGTAGCTTTATAGAAGCTAAGCGTTAATATGAATGTTCATTTTTTAAAATCGGATCGGTAGAACTGTAGTTACAGCGCAGAAATTTGCGTGCAAAATGCGTTTATTTTTGGCTGAAACGTTCATATCCGGAGACTTTGAATTTATTGCTCAAAAAATAAATTTATCTTTTGAATGCGTGGAGCGATTTCGATGAAACTTTAACAGGATACTTCTAGGAGTAATCCAAGCATTATAGCGAAGAAAGAATTTTTTTATCTCGCTTGGTTCAAGAAATAATTAATAAAAATAACAAATAATTCTTGATTAAAATTTAATTATTTTCTTCACAAGGAATGATCCTAAAAATTATCTGAGTTCACCATGTAGCTTTATAGAAGCTAAGCGTTAATATGAATGTTCATTTTTTAAAATCGGATCGGTAGAACTGTAGTTACAGCGCAGAAATTTGCGTGCAAAATGCGTTTATTTTTGGCTGAAACGTTCATATCCGGAGACTTTGAATTTATTGCTCAAAAAATAAATTTATCTTTTGAATGCGTGGAGCGATTTCGATGAAACTTTAACTGGATACTTCTAGGAGTAATCCAAGCATTATAGCGAAGAAAGAATTTTTTTATCTCGCTTGGTTCAAGAAATAATTAATAAAAATAACAAATAATTCTTGATTAAAATTTAATTATTTTCTTCACAAGGAATGATCCTAAAAATTATCTGAGTTCACCATGTAGCTTTATAGAAGCTAAGCGTTAATATGAATGTTCATTTTTTAAAATCGGATCGGTAGAACTGTAGTTACAGCGCAAAAATTTGCGTGCAAAATACGTTTATTTTTGGCTGAAAAGTTCATATCCGGAGACTTTGAATTTATTGCTCAAAAAATAAATTTATCTTTTGAATGCGTGGAGCGATTTCGATGAAACTTTAACTGGATACTTCTAGGAGTAATCCAAGCATTATAGCGAAGAAAGAATTTTTTTATCTCGCTTGGTTCAAGAAATAATTAATAAAAATAACAAATAATTCTTGATTAAAATTTAATTATTTTCTTCACAAGGAATGATCCTAAAAATTATCTGAGTTCACCATGTAGCTTTATAGAAGCTAAGCGTTAATATGAATGTTCATTTTTTAAAATCGGATCGGTAGAACTGTAGTTACAGCGCAGAAATTTGCGTGCAAAATGCGTTTATTTTTGGCTGAAACGTTCATATCCGGAGACTTTGAATTTATTGCTCAAAAAATAAATTTATCTTTTGAATGCGTGGAGCGATTTCGATGAAACTTTAACTGGATACTTCTAGGAGTAATCCAAGCATTATAGCGAAGAAAGAATTTTTTTATCTCGCTTGGTTCAAGAAATAATTAATAAAAATAACAAATAATTCTTGATTAAAATTTAATTATTTTCTTCACAAGGAATGATCCTAAAAATTATCTGAGTTCACCATGTAGCTTTATAGAAGCTAAGCGTTAATATGAATGTTCATTTTTTAAAATCGGATCGGTAGAACTGTAGTTACAGCGCAGAAATTTGCGTGCAAAATGCGTTTATTTTTGGCTGAAACGTTCATATCCGGAGACTTTGAATTTATTGCTCAAAAAATAAATTTATCTTTTGAATGCGTGGAGCGATTTCGATGAAACTTTAACTGGATACTTCTAGGAGTAATCCAAGCATTATAGCGAAGAAAGAATTTTTTTATCTCGTTTGGTTCAAGAAATAATTAATAAAAATAACAAATAATTCTTGATTAAAATTTAATTATTTTCTTCACAAGGAATGATCCTAAAAATTATCTGAGTTCACCATGTAGCTTTATAGAAGCTAAGCGTTAATATGAATGTTCATTTTTTAAAATCGGATCGGTAGAACTGTAGTTACAGCGCAGAAATTTGCGTGCAAAATGCGTTTATTTTTGGCTGAAACGTTCATATCCGGAGACTTTGAATTTATTGCTCAAAAAATAAATTTATCTTTTGAATGCGTGGAGCGATTTCGATGAAACTTTAACTGGATACTTCTAGGAGTAATCCAAGCATTATAGCGAAGAAAGAATTTTTTTATCTCGCTTGGTTCAAGAAATAATTAATAAAAATAACAAATAATTCTTGATTAAAATTTAATTATTTTCTTCACAAGGAATGATCCTAAAAATTATCTGAGTTCACCATGTAGCTTTATAGAAGCTAAGCGTTAATATGAATGTTCATTTTTTAAAATCGGATCGGTAGAACTGTAGTTACAGCGCAGAAATTTGCGTGCAAAATGCGTTTATTTTTGGCTGAAACGTTCATATCCGGAGACTTTGAATTTATTGCTCAAAAAATAAATTTATCTTTTGAATGCGTGGAGCGATTTCGATGAAACTTTAACTGGATACTTCTAGGAGTAATCCAAGCATTATAGCGAAGAAAGAATTTTTTTATCTCGCTTGGTTCAAGAAATAATTAATAAAAATAACAAATAATTCTTGATTAAAATTTAATTATTTTCTTCACAAGGAATGATCCTAAAAATTATCTGAGTTCACCATGTAGCTTTATAGAAGCTAAGCGTTAATATGAATGTTCATTTTTTAAAATCGGATCGGTAGAACTGTAGTTACAGCGCAGAAATTTGCGTGCAAAATGCGTTTATTTTTGGCTGAAACGTTCATATCCGGAGACTTTGAATTTATTGCTCAAAAAATAAATTTATCTTTTGAATACGTGGAGCGATTTCGATGAAACTTTAACTGGATACTTCTAGGAGTAATCCAAGCATTATAGCGAAGAAAGAATTTTTTTATCTCGCTTGGTTCAAGAAATAATTAATAAAAATAACAAATAATTCTTGATTAAAATTTAATTATTTTCTTCACAAGGAATGATCCTAAAAATTATCTGAGTTCACCATGTAGCTTTATAGAAGCTAAGCGTTAATATGAATGTTCATTTTTTAAAATCGGATCGGTAGAACTGTAGTTACAGCGCAGAAATTTGCGTGCAAAATGCGTTTATTTTTGGCTGAAACGTTCATATCCGGAGACTTTGAATTTATTGCTCAAAAAATAAATTTATCTTTTGAATGCGTGGAGCGATTTCGATGAAACTTTAACTGGATACTTCTAGGAGTAATCCAAGCATTATAGCGAAGAAAGAATTTTTTTATCTCGCTTGGTTCAAGAAATAATTAATAAAAATAACAAATAATTCTTGATTAAAATTTAATTATTTTCTTCACATGGAATGATCCTAAAAATTATCTGAGTTCACCATGTAGCTTTATAGAAGCTAAGCGTTAATATGAATGTTCATTTTTTAAAATCGGATCGGTAGAACTGTAGTTACAGCGCAGAAATTTGCGTGCAAAATGCGTTTATTTTTGGCTGAAACGTTCATATCCGGAGACTTTGAATTTATTGCTCAAAAAATAAATTTATCTTTTGAATGCGTGGAGCGATTTCGATGAAACTTTAACAGGATACTTCTAGGAGTAATCCAAGCATTATAGCGAAGAAAGAATTTTTTTATCTCGCTTGGTTCAAGAAATAATTAATAAAAATAACAAATAATTCTTGATTAAAATTTAATTATTTTCTTCACAAGGAATGATCCTAAAAATTATCTGAGTTCACCATGTAGCTTTATAGAAGCTAAGCGTTAATATGAATGTTCATTTTTTAAAATCGGATCGGTAGAACTGTAGTTACAGCGCAGAAATTTGCGTGCAAAATGCGTTTATTTTTGGCTGAAACGTTCATATCCGGAGACTTTGAATTTATTGCTCAAAAAATAAATTTATCTTTTGAATGCGTGGAGCGATTTCGATGAAACTTTAACTGGATACTTCTAGGAGTAATCCAAGCATTATAGCGAAGAAAGAATTTTTTTATCTCGCTTGGTTCAAGAAATAATTAATAAAAATAACAAATAATTCTTGATTAAAATTTAATTATTTTCTTCACAAGGAATGATCCTAAAAATTATCTGAGTTCACCATGTAGCTTTATAGAAGCTAAGCGTTAATATGAATGTTCATTTTTTAAAATCGGATCGGTAGAACTGTAGTTACAGCGCAAAAATTTGCGTGCAAAATACGTTTATTTTTGGCTGAAAAGTTCATATCCGGAGACTTTGAATTTATTGCTCAAAAAATAAATTTATCTTTTGAATGCGTGGAGCGATTTCGATGAAACTTTAACTGGATACTTCTAGGAGTAATCCAAGCATTATAGCGAAGAAAGAATTTTTTTATCTCGCTTGGTTCAAGAAATAATTAATAAAAATAACAAATAATTCTTGATTAAAATTTAATTATTTTCTTCACAAGGAATGATCCTAAAAATTATCTGAGTTCACCATGTAGCTTTATAGAAGCTAAGCGTTAATATGAATGTTCATTTTTTAAAATCGGATCGGTAGAACTGTAGTTACAGCGCAGAAATTTGCGTGCAAAATGCGTTTATTTTTGGCTGAAACGTTCATATCCGGAGACTTTGAATTTATTGCTCAAAAAATAAATTTATCTTTTGAATGCGTGGAGCGATTTCGATGAAACTTTAACTGGATACTTCTAGGAGTAATCCAAGCATTATAGCGAAGAAAGAATTTTTTTATCTCGCTTGGTTCAAGAAATAATTAATAAAAATAACAAATAATTCTTGATTAAAATTTAATTATTTTCTTCACAAGGAATGATCCTAAAAATTATCTGAGTTCACCATGTAGCTTTATAGAAGCTAAGCGTTAATATGAATGTTCATTTTTTAAAATCGGATCGGTAGAACTGTAGTTACAGCGCAGAAATTTGCGTGCAAAATGCGTTTATTTTTGGCTGAAACGTTCATATCCGGAGACTTTGAATTTATTGCTCAAAAAATAAATTTATCTTTTGAATGCGTGGAGCGATTTCGATGAAACTTTAACTGGATACTTCTAGGAGTAATCCAAGCATTATAGCGAAGAAAGAATTTTTTTATCTCGTTTGGTTCAAGAAATAATTAATAAAAATAACAAATAATTCTTGATTAAAATTTAATTATTTTCTTCACAAGGAATGATCCTAAAAATTATCTGAGTTCACCATGTAGCTTTATAGAAGCTAAGCGTTAATATGAATGTTCATTTTTTAAAATCGGATCGGTAGAACTGTAGTTACAGCGCAGAAATTTGCGTGCAAAATGCGTTTATTTTTGGCTGAAACGTTCATATCCGGAGACTTTGAATTTATTGCTCAAAAAATAAATTTATCTTTTGAATGCGTGGAGCGATTTCGATGAAACTTTAACTGGATACTTCTAGGAGTAATCCAAGCATTATAGCCAAGAAAGAATTTTTTTATCTCGCTTGGTTCAAGAAATAATTAATAAAAATAACAAATAATTCTTGATTAAAATTTAATTATTTTCTTCACAAGGAATGATCCTAAAAATTATCTGAGTTCACCATGTAGCTTTATAGAAGCTAAGCGTTAATATGAATGTTCATTTTTTAAAATCGGATCGGTAGAACTGTAGTTACAGCGCAGAAATTTGCGTGCAAAATGCGTTTATTTTTGGCTGAAACGTTCATATCCGGAGACTTTGAATTTATTGCTCAAAAAATAAATTTATCTTTTGAATGCGTGGAGCGATTTCGATGAAACTTTAACTGGATACTTCTAGGAGTAATCCAAGCATTATAGCGAAGAAAGAATTTTTTTATCTCGCTTGGTTCAATAAATAATTAATAAAAATAACAAATAATTCTTGATTAAAATTTAATTATTTTCTTCACAAGGAATGATCCTAAAAATTATCTGAGTTCACCATGTAGCTTTATAGAAGCTAAGCGTTAATATGAATGTTCATTTTTTAAAATCGGATCGGTAGAACTGTAGTTACAGCGCAGAAATTTGCGTGCAAAATGCGTTTATTTTTGGCTGAAACGTTCATATCCGGAGACTTTGAATTTATTGCTCAAAAAATAAATTTATCTTTTGAATGCGTGGAGCGATTTCGATGAAACTTTAACTGGATACTTCTAGGAGTAATCCAAGCATTATAGCGAAGAAAGAATTTTTTTATCTCGCTTGGTTCAAGAAATAATTAATAAAAATAACAAATAATTCTTGATTAAAATTTAATTATTTTCTTCACAAGGAATGATCCTAAAAATTATCTGAGTTCACCATGTAGCTTTATAGAAGCTAAGCGTTAATATGAATGTTCATTTTTTAAAATCGGATCGGTAGAACTGTAGTTACAGCGCAGAAATTTGCGTGCAAAATGCGTTTATTTTTGGCTGAAACGTTCATATCCGGAGACTTTGAATTTATTGCTCAAAAAATAAATTTATCTTTTGAATGCGTGGAGCGATTTCGATGAAACTTTAACTGGATACTTCTAGGAGTAATCCAAGCATTATAGCGAAGAAAGAATTTTTTTATCTCGCTTGGTTCAAGAAATAATTAATAAAAATAACAAATAATTCTTGATTAAAATTTAATTATTTTCTTCACAAGGAATGATCCTAAAAATTATCTGAGTTCACCATGTAGCTTTATAGAAGCTAAGCGTTAATATGAATGTTCATTTTTTAAAATCGGATCGGTAGAACTGTAGTTACAGCGCAGAAATTTGCGTGCAAAATGCGTTTATTTTTGGCTGAAACGTTCATATCCGGAGACTTTGAATTTATTGCTCAAAAAATAAATTTATCTTTTGAATGCGTGGAGCGATTACGATGAAACTTTAACTGGATACTTCTAGGAGTAATCCAAGCATTATAGCGAAGAAAGAATTTTTTTATCTCGCTTGGTTCAAGAAATAATTAATAAAAATAACAAATAATTCTTGATTAAAATTTAATTATTTTCTTCACAAGGAATGATCCTAAAAATTATCTGAGTTCACCATGTAGCTTTATAGAAGCTAAGCGTTAATATGAATGTTCATTTTTTAAAATCGGATCGGTAGAACTGTAGTTACAGCGCAGAAATTTGCGTGCAAAATGCGTTTATTTTTGGCTGAAACGTTCATATCCGGAGACTTTGAATTTATTGCTCAAAAAATAAATTTATCTTTTGAATGCGTGGAGCGATTTCGATGAAACTTTAACTGGATACTTCTAGGAGTAATCCAAGCATTATAGCGAAGAAAGAATTTTTTTATCTCGCTTGGTTCAAGAAATAATTAATAAAAATAACAAATAATTCTTGATTAAAATTTAATTATTTTCTTCACAAGGAATGATCCTAAAAATTATCTGAGTTCACCATGTAGCTTTATAGAAGCTAAGCGTTAATATGAATGTTCATTTTTTAAAATCGGATCGGTAGAACTGTAGTTACAGCGCAGAAATTTGCGTGCAAAATGCGTTTATTTTTGGCTGAAACGTTCATATCCGGAGACTTTGAATTTATTGCTCAAAAAATTAATTTATCTTTTGAATGCGTAGAGCGATTTCGATGAAACTTTAACTGGATACTTCTAGGAGTAATCCAAGCATTATAGCGAAGAAAGAATTTTTTTATCTCGCTTGGTTCAAGAAATAATTAATAAAAATAACAAATAATTCTTGATTAAAATTTAATTATTTTCTTCACAAGGAATGATCCTAAAAATTATCTGAGTTCACCATGTAGCTTTATAGAAGCTAAGCGTTAATATGAATGTTCATTTTTTAAAATCGGATCGGTAGAACTGTAGTTACAGCGCAGAAATTTGCGTGCAAAATGCGTTTATTTTTGGCTGAAACGTTCATATCCGGAGACTTTGAATTTATTGCTAAAAAAATAAATTTATCTTTTGAATGCGTGGAGCGATTTCGATGAAACTTTAACTGGATACTTCTAGGAGTAATCCAAGCATTATAGCGAAGAAAGAATTTTTTTATCTCGCTTGGTTCAAGAAATAATTAATAAAAATAACAAATAATTCTTGATTAAAATTTAATTATTTTCTTCTCAAGGAATGATCCTAAAAATTATCTGAGTTCACCATGTAGCTTTATAGAAGCTAAGCGTTAATATGAATGTTCATTTTTTAAAATCGGATCGGTAGAACTGTAGTTACAGCGCAGAAATTTGCGTGCAAAATGCGTTTATTTTTGGCTGAAACGTTCATATCCGGAGACTGAATTTATTGCTCAAAAAATAAATTTATCTTTTGAATGCGATACTTCTAGGAGTAATCCAAGCATTATAGCGAAGAAAGAATTTTTTTATCTCGCTTGGTTCAAGAAATAATTAATAAAAATAACAAATAATTCTTGATTAAAATTTAATTATTTTCTTCACAAGGAATGATCCTAAAAATGATTTGAGTTCACCATGTAGCTTTATAGAAGCTAAGCGTTAATATGAATGTTCATTTTTTAAAATCGGATCGGTAGAACTGTAGTTACAGCGCAGAAATTTGAGTGCAAAATGCGTTTATTTTTAGCTGAAACGTTCATATCCGGAGACTTTGAATTTATTGCTCAAAAAATAAATTTATCTTTTGAATGCGTGGAGCGATTTCGATGAAACTTTAACTGGATACTTCTAGGAGTAATCCAAGCATTATAGCGAAGAAAGAATTTTTTTATCTCGCTTGGTTCAAGAAATAATTAATAAAAATAACAAATAATTCTTGATTAAAATTTAATTATTTTCTTCACAAGGAATGATCCTAAAAATTATCTGAGTTCACCATGTAGCTTTATAGAAGCTAAGCGTTAATATGAATGTTCATTTTTTAAAATCGGATCGGTAGAACTGTAGTTACAGCGCAGAAATTTGCGTGCAAAATGCGTTTATTTTTGGCTGAAACGTTCATATCCGGAGACTGAATTTATTGCTCAAAAAATAAATTTATCTTTTGAATGCGTGGAGCGATTTCGATGAAACTTTAACTGGATACTTCTAGGAGTAATCCAAGCATTATAGCGAAGAAAGAATTTTTTTATCTCGCTTGGTTCAAGAAATAATTAATAAAAATAACAAATAATTCTTGATTAAAATTTAATTATTTTCTTCACAAGGAATGATCCTAAAAATTATCTGAGTTCACCATGTAGCTTTATAGAAGCTAAGCGTTAATATGAATGTTCATTTTTTAAAATCGGATCGGTAGAACTGTAGTTACAGCGCAGAAATTTGCGTGCAAAATGCGTTTATTTTTGGCTGAAACGTTCATATCCGGAGACTTTGAATTTATTGCTCAAAAAATAAATTTATCTTTTGAATGCGTGGAGCGATTTCGATGAAACTTTAACTGGATACTTCTAGGAGTAATCCAAGCATTATAGCGAAGAAAGAATTTTTTTATCTCGCTTGGTTCAAGAAATAATTAATAAAAATAACAAATAATTCTTGATTAAAATTTAATTATTTTCTTCACAAGGAATGATCCTAAAAATTATCTGAGTTCACCATGTAGCTTTATAGAAGCTAAGCGTTAATATGAATGTTCATTTTTTAAAATCGGATCGGTAGAACTGTAGTTACAGCGCAGAAATTTGCGTGCAAAATGCGTTTATTTTTGGCTGAAACGTTCATATCCGGAGACTTTGAATTTATTGCTCAAAAAATAAATTTATCTTTTGAATGCGTGGAGCGATTTCGATGAAACTTTAACTGGATACTTCTAGGAGTAATCCAAGCATTATAGCGAAGAAAGAATTTTTTTATCTCGCTTGGTTCAAGAAATAATTAATAAAAATAACAAATAATTCTTGATTAAAATTTAATTATTTTCTTCACAAGGAATGATCCTAAAAATTATCTGAGTTCACCATGTAGCTTTATAGAAGCTAAGCGTTAATATGAATGTTCATTTTTTAAAATCGGATCGGTAGAACTGTAGTTACAGCGCAGAAATTTGCGTGCAAAATGCGTTTATTTTTGGCTGAAACGTTCATATCCGGAGACTTTGAATTTATTGCTCAAAAAATAAATTTATCTTTTGAATGCGTGGAGCGATTTCGATGAAACTTTAACTGGATACTTCTAGGAGTAATCCAAGCATTATAGCGAAGAAAGAATTTTTTTATCTCGCTTGGTTCAAGAAATAATTAATAAAAATAACAAATAATTCTTGATTAAAATTTAATTATTTTCTTCACAAGGAATGATCCTAAAAATTATCTGAGTTCACCATGTAGCTTTATAGAAGCTAAGCGTTAATATGAATGTTCATTTTTTAAAATCGGATCGGTAGAACTGTAGTTACAGCGCAGAAATTTGCGTGCAAAATGCGTTTATTTTTGGCTGAAACGTTCATATCCGGAGACTTTGAATTTATTGCTCAAAAAATAAATTTATCTTTTGAATGCGTGGAGCGATTTCGATGAAACTTTAACTGGATACTTCTAGGAGTAATCCAAGCATTATAGCGAAGAAAGAATTTTTTTATCTCGCTTGGTTCAAGAAATAATTAATAAAAATAACAAATAATTCTTGATTAAAATTTAATTATTTTCTTCACAAGGAATGATCCTAAAAATTATCTGAGTTCACCATGTAGCTTTATAGAAGCTAAGCGTTAATATGAATGTTCATTTTTTAAAATCGGATCGGTAGAACTGTAGTTACAGCGCAGAAATTTGCGTGCAAAATGCGTTTATTTTTGGCTGAAACGTTCATATCCGGAGACTTTGAATTTATTGCTCAAAAAATAAATTTATCTTTTGAATGCGTGGAGCGATTTCGATGAAACTTTAACTGGATACTTCTAGGAGTAATCCAAGCATTATAGCGAAGAAAGAATTTTTTTATCTCGCTTGGTTCAAGAAATAATTAATAAAAATAACAAATAATTCTTGATTAAAATTTAATTATTTTCTTCACAAGGAATGATCCTAAAAATTATCTGAGTTCACCATGTAGCTTTATAGAAGCTAAGCGTTAATATGAATGTTCATTTTTTAAAATCGGATCGGTAGAACTGTAGTTACAGCGCAGAAATTTGCGTGCAAAATGCGTTTATTTTTGGCTGAAACGTTCATATCCGGAGACTTTGAATTTATTGCTCAAAAAATAAATTTATCTTTTGAATGCGTGGAGCGATTTCGATGAAACTTTAACTGGATACTTCTAGGAGTAATCCAAGCATTATAGCGAAGAAAGAATTTTTTTATCTCGCTTGGTTCAAGAAATAATTAATAAAAATAACAAATAATTCTTGATTAAAATTTAATTATTTTCTTCACAAGGAATGATCCTAAAAATTATCTGAGTTCACCATGTAGCTTTATAGAAGCTAAGCGTTAATATGAATGTTCATTTTTTAAAATCGGATCGGTAGAACTGTAGTTACAGCGCAGAAATTTGCGTGCAAAATGCGTTTATTTTTGGCTGAAACGTTCATATCCGGAGACTTTGAATTTATTGCTCAAAAAATAAATTTATCTTTTGAATGCGAGGAGCGATTTCGATGAAACTTTAACTGGATACTTCTAGGAGTAATCCAAGCATTATAGCGAAGAAAGAATTTTTTTATCTCGCTTGGTTCAAGAAATAATTAATAAAAATAACAAATAATTCTTGATTAAAATTTAATTATTTTCTTCACAAGGAATGATCCTAAAAATTATCTGAGTTCACCATGTAGCTTTATAGAAGCTAAGCGTTAATATGAATGTTCATTTTTTAAAATCGGATCGGTAGAACTGTAGTTACAGCGGAGAAATTTGCGTGCAAAATGCGTTTATTTTTGGCTGAAACGTTCATATCCGGAGACTTTGAATTTATTGCTCAAAAAATAAATTTATCTTTTGAATGCGAGGAGCGATTTCGATGAAACTTTAACTGGATACTTCTAGGAGTAATCCAAGCATTATAGCGAAGAAAGAATTTTTTTATCTCGCTTGGTTCAAGAAATAATTAATAAAAATAACAAATAATTCTTGATTAAAATTTAATTATTTTCTTCACAAGGAATGATCCTAAAAATTATCTGATTTCACCATGTAGCTTTATAGAAGCTAAGCGTTAATATGAATGTTCATTTTTTAAAATCGGATCGGTAGAACTGTAGTTACAGCGCAGAAATTTGCGTGCAAAATGCGTTTATTTTTGGCTGAAACGTTCATATCCGGAGACTTTGAATTTATTGCTCAAAAAATAAATTTATCTTTTGAATGCGTGGAGCGATTTCGATGAAACTTTAACTGGATACTTCTAGGAGTAATCCAAGCATTATAGCGAAGAAAGAATTTTTTTATCTCGCTTGGTTCAAGAAATAATTAATAAAAATAACAAATAATTCTTGATTAAAATTTAATTATTTTCTTCACAAGGAATGATCCTAAAAATTATCTGAGTTCACCATGTAGCTTTATAGAAGCTAAGCGTTAATATGAATGTTCATTTTTTAAAATCGGATCGGTAGAACTGTAGTTACAGCGCAGAAATTTGCGTGCAAAATGCGTTTATTTTTGGCTGAAACGTTCATATCCGGAGACTTTGAATTTATTGCTCAAAAAATAAATTTATCTTTTGAATGCGTGGAGCGATTTCGATGAAACTTTAACTGGATACTTCTAGGAGTAATCCAAGCATTATAGCGAAGAAAGAATTTTTTTATCTCGCTTGGTTCAAGAAATAATTAATAAAAATAACAAATAATTCTTGATTAAAATTTAATTATTTTCTTCACAAGGAATGATCCTAAAAATTATCTGAGTTCACCATGTAGCTTTATAGAAGCTAAGCGTTAATATGAATGTTCATTTTTTAAAATCGGATCGGTAGAACTGTAGTTACTGCGCAGAAATTTGCGTGCAAAATGCGTTTATTTTTGGCTGAAACGTTCATATCCGGAGACTTTGAATTTATTGCTCAAAAAATAAATTTATCTTTTGAATGCGTGGAGCGATTTCGATGAAACTTTAACTGGATACTTCTAGGAGTAATCCAAGCATTATAGCGAAGAAAGAATTTTTTTATCTCGCTTGGTTCAAGAAATAATTAATAAAAATAACAAATAATTCTTGATTAAAATTTAATTATTTTCTTCACAAGGAATGATCCTAAAAATTATCTGAGTTCACCATGTAGCTTTATAGAAGCTAAGCGTTAATATGAATGTTCATTTTTTAAAATCGGATCGGTAGAACTGTAGTTACAGCGCAGAAATTTGCGTGCAAAATGCGTTTATTTTTGGCTGAAACGTTCATATCCGGAGACTTTGAATTTATTGCTCAAAAAATAAATTTATCTTTTGAATGCGTGGAGCGATTTCGATGAAACTTTAACTGGATACTTCTAGGAGTAATCCAAGCATTATAGCGAAGAAAGAATTTTTTTATCTCGCTTGGTTCAAGAAATAATTAATAAAAATAACAAATAATTCTTGATTAAAATTTAATTATTTTCTTCACAAGGAATGATCCTAAAAATTATCTGAGTTCACCATGTAGCTTTATAGAAGCTAAGCGTTAATATGAATGTTCATTTTTTAAAATCGGATCGGTAGAACTGTAGTTACAGCGCAGAAATTTGCGTGCAAAATGCGTTTATTTTTGGCTGAAACGTTCATATCCGGAGACTTTGAATTTATTGCTCAAAAAATAAATTTATCTTTTGAATGCGTGGAGCGATTTCGATGAAACTTTAACTGGATACTTCTAGGAGTAATCCAAGCATTATAGCGAAGAAAGAATTTTTTTATCTCGCTTGGTTCAAGAAATAATTAATAAAAATAACAAATAATTCTTGATTAAAATTTAATTATTTTCTTCACAAGGAATGATCCTAAAAATTATCTGAGTTCACCATGTAGCTTTATAGAAGCTAAGCGTTAATATGAATGTTCATTTTTTAAAATCGGATCGGTAGAACTGTAGTTACAGCGCAGAAATTTGCGTGCAAAATGCGTTTATTTTTGGCTGAAACGTTCATATCCGGAGACTTTGAATTTATTGCTCAAAAAATAAATTTATCTTTTGAATGCGTGGAGCGATTTCGATGAAACTTTAACTGGATACTTCTAGGAGTAATCCAAGCATTATAGCGAAGAAAGAATTTTTTTATCTCGCTTGGTTCAAGAAATAATTAATAAAAATAACAAATAATTCTTGATTAAAATTTAATTATTTTCTTCACAAGGAATGATCCTAAAAATTATCTGAGTTCACCATGTAGCTTTATAGAAGCTAAGCGTTAATATGAATGTTCATTTTTTAAAATCGGATCGGTAGAACTGTAGTTACAGCGCAGAAATTTGCGTGCAAAATGCGTTTATTTTTGGCTGAAACGTTCATATCCGGAGACTTTGAATTTATTGCTCAAAAAATAAATTTATCTTTTGAATGCGTGGAGCGATTTCGATGAAACTTTAACTGGATACTTCTAGGAGTAATCCAAGCATTATAGCGAAGAAAGAATTTTTTTATCTCGCTTGGTTCAAGAAATAATTAATAAAAATAACAAATAATTCTTGATTAAAATTTAATTATTTTCTTCACAAGGAATGATCCTAAAAATTATCTGAGTTCACCATGTAGCTTTATAGAAGCTAAGCGTTAATATGAATGTTCATTTTTTAAAATCGGATCGGTAGAACTGTAGTTACAGCGCAGAAATTTGCGTGCAAAATGCGTTTATTTTTGGCTGAAACGTTCATATCCGGAGACTTTGAATTTATTGCTCAAAAAATAAATTTATCTTTTGAATGCGTGGAGCGATTTCGATGAAACTTTAACTGGATACTTCTAGGAGTAATCCAAGCATTATAGCGAAGAAAGAATTTTTTTATCTCGCTTGGTTCAAGAAATAATTAATAAAAATAACAAATAATTCTTGATTAAAATTTAATTATTTTCTTCACAAGGAATGATCCTAAAAATTATCTGAGTTCACCATGTAGCTTTATAGAAGCTAAGCGTTAATATGAATGTTCATTTTTTAAAATCGGATCGGTAGAACTGTAGTTACAGCGCAGAAATTTGCGTGCAAAATGCGTTTATTTTTGGCTGAAACGTTCATATCCGGAGACTTTGAATTTATTGCTCAAAAAATAAATTTATCTTTTGAATGCGTGGAGCGATTTCGATGAAACTTTAACTGGATACTTCTAGGAGTAATCCAAGCATTATAGCGAAGAAAGAATTTTTTTATCTCGCTTGGTTCAAGAAATAATTAATAAAAATAACAAATAATTCTTGATTAAAATTTAATTATTTTCTTCACAAGGAATGATCCTAAAAATTATCTGAGTTCACCATGTAGCTTTATAGAAGCTAAGCGTTAATATGAATGTTCATTTTTTAAAATCGGATCGGTAGAACTGTAGTTACAGCGCAGAAATTTGCGTGCAAAATGCGTTTATTTTTGGCTGAAACGTTCATATCCGGAGACTTTGAATTTATTGCTCAAAAAATAAATTTATCTTTTGAATGCGTGGAGCGATTTCGATGAAACTTTAACTGGATACTTCTAGGAGTAATCCAAGCATTATAGCGAAGAAAGAATTTTTTTATCTCGCTTGGTTCAAGAAATAATTAATAAAAATAACAAATAATTCTTGATTAAAATTTAATTATTTTCTTCACAAGGAATGATCCTAAAAATTATCTGAGTTCACCATGTAGCTTTATAGAAGCTAAGCGTTAATATGAATGTTCATTTTTTAAAATCGGATCGGTAGAACTGTAGTTACAGCGCAGAAATTTGCGTGCAAAATGCGTTTATTTTTGGCTGAAACGTTCATATCCGGAGACTTTGAATTTATTGCTCAAAAAATAAATTTATCTTTTGAATGCGTGGAGCGATTTCGATGAAACTTTAACTGGATACTTCTAGGAGTAATCCAAGCATTATAGCGAAGAAAGAATTTTTTTATCTCGCTTGGTTCAAGAAATAATTAATAAAAATAACAAATAATTCTTGATTAAAATTTAATTATTTTCTTCACAAGGAATGATCCTAAAAATTATCTGAGTTCACCATGTAGCTTTATAGAAGCTAAGCTTTAATATGAATGTTCATTTTTTAAAATCGGATCGGTAGAACTGTAGTTACAGCGCAGAAATTTGCGTGCAAAATGCGTTTATTTTTGGCTGAAACGTTCATATCCGGAGACTTTGAATTTATTGCTCAAAAAATAAATTTATCTTTTGAATGCGTGGAGCGATTTCGATGAAACTTTAACTGGATACTTCTAGGAGTAATCCAAGCATTATAGCGAAGAAAGAATTTTTTTATCTCGCTTGGTTCAAGAAATAATTAATAAAAATAACAAATAATTCTTGATTAAAATTTAATTATTTTCTTCACAAGGAATGATCCTAAAAATTATCTGAGTTCACCATGTAGCTTTATAGAAGCTAAGCGTTAATATGAATGTTCATTTTTTAAAATCGGATCGGTAGAACTGTAGTTACAGCGCAGAAATTTGCGTGCAAAATGCGTTTATTTTTGGCTGAAACGTTCATATCCGGAGACTTTGAATTTATTGCTCAAAAAATAAATTTATCTTTTGAATGCGTGGAGCGATTTCGATGAAACTTTAACTGGATACTTCTAGGAGTAATCCAAGCATTATAGCGAAGAAAGAATTTTTTTATCTCGCTTGGTTCAAGAAATAATTAATAAAAATAACAAATAATTCTTGATTAAAATTTAATTATTTTCTTCACAAGGAATGATCCTAAAAATTATCTGAGTTCACCATGTAGCTTTATAGAAGCTAAGCGTTAATATGAATGTTCATTTTTTAAAATCGGATCGGTAGAACTGTAGTTACAGCGCAGAAATTTGCGTGCAAAATGCGTTTATTTTTGGCTGAAACGTTCATATCCGGAGACTTTGAATTTATTGCTCAAAAAATAAATTTATCTTTTGAATGCGTGGAGCGATTTCGATGAAACTTTAACTGGATACTTCTAGGAGTAATCCAAGCATTATAGCGAAGAAAGAATTTTTTTATCTCGCTTGGTTCAAGAAATAATTAATAAAAATAACAAATAATTCTTGATTAAAATTTAATTATTTTCTTCACAAGGAATGATCCTAAAAATTATCTGAGTTCACCATGTAGCTTTATAGAAGCTAAGCGTTAATATGAATGTTCATTTTTTAAAATCGGATCGGTAGAACTGTAGTTACAGCGCAGAAATTTGCGTGCAAAATGCGTTTATTTTTGGCTGAAACGTTCATATCCGGAGACTTTGAATTTATTGCTCAAAAAATAAATTTATCTTTTGAATGCGTGGAGCGATTTCGATGAAACTTTAACTGGATACTTCTAGGAGTAATCCAAGCATTATAGCGAAGAAAGAATTTTTTTATCTCGCTTGGTTCAAGAAATAATTAATAAAAATAACAAATAATTCTTGATTAAAATTTAATTATTTTCTTCACATGGAATGATCCTAAAAATTATCTGAGTTCACCATGTAGCTTTATAGAAGCTAAGCGTTAATATGAATGTTCATTTTTTAAAATCGGATCGGTAGAACTGTAGTTACAGCGCAGAAATTTGCGTGCAAAATGCGTTTATTTTTGGCTGAAACGTTCATATCCGGAGACTTTGAATTTATTGCTCAAAAAATAAATTTATCTTTTGAATGCGTGGAGCGATTTCGATGAAACTTTAACTGGATACTTCTAGGAGTATTCCAAGCATTATAGCGAAGAAAGAATTTTTTTATCTCGCTTGGTTCAAGAAATAATTAATAAAAATAACAAATAATTCTTGATTAAAATTTAATTATTTTCTTCACAAGGAATGATCCTAAAAATTATCTGAGTTCACCATGTAGCTTTATAGAAGCTAAGCGTTAATATGAATGTTCATTTTTTAAAATCGGATCGGTAGAACTGTAGTTACAGCGCAGAAATTTGCGTGCAAAATGCGTTTATTTTTGGCTGAAACGTTCATATCCGGAGACTTTGAATTTATTGCTCAAAAAATAAATTTATCTTTTGAATGCGTGGAGCGATTTCGATGAAACTTTAACTGGATACTTCTAGGAGTAATCCAAGCATTATAGCGAAGAAAGAATGTTTTTATCTCGCTTGGTTCAAGAAATAATTAATAAAAATAACAAATAATTCTTGATTAAAATTTAATTATTTTCTTCACAAGGAATGATCCTAAAAATTATCTGAGTTCACCATGTAGCTTTATAGAAGCTAAGCGTTAATATGAATGTTCATTTTTTAAAATCGGATCGGTAGAACTGTAGTTACAGCGCAGAAATTTGCGTGCAAAATGCGTTTATTTTTGGCTGAAACGTTCATATCCGGAGACTTTGAATTTATTGCTCAAAAAATAAATTTATCTTTTGAATGCGTGGAGCGATTTCGATGAAACTTTAACTGGATACTTCTAGGAGTAATCCAAGCATTATAGCGAAGAAAGAATTTTTTTATCTCGCTTGGTTCAAGAAATAATTAATAAAAATAACAAATAATTCTTGATTAAAAATTAATTATTTTCTTCACAAGGAATGATCCTAAAAATTATCTGAGTTCACCATGTAGCTTTATAGAAGCTAAGCGTTAATATGAATGTTCATTTTTTAAAATCGGATCGGTAGAACTGTAGTTACAGCGCAGAAATTTGCGTGCAAAATGCGTTTATTTTTGGCTGAAACGTTAATATCCGGAGACTTTGAATTTATTGCTCAAAAAATAAATTTATCTTTTGAATGCGTGGAGCGATTTCGATGAAACTTTAACTGGATACTTCTAGGAGTAATCCAAGCATTATAGCGAAGAAAGAATTTTTTTATCTCGCTTGGTTCAAGAAATAATTAATAAAAATAACAAATAATTCTTGATTAAAAATTAATTATTTTCTTCACAAGGAATGATCCTAAAAATTATCTGAGTTCACCATGTAGCTTTATAGAAGCTAAGCGTTAATATGAATGTTCATTTTTTAAAATCGGATCGGTAGAACTGTAGTTACAGCGCAGAAATTTGCGTGCAAAATGCGTTTATTTTTGGCTGAAACGTTCATATCCGGAGACTTTGAATTTATTGCTCAAAAAATAAATTTATCTTTTGAATGCGTGGAGCGATTTCGATGAAACTTTAACTGGATACTTCTAGGAGTAATCCAAGCATTATAGCGAAGAAAGAATTTTTTTATCTCGCTTGGTTCAAGAAATAATTAATAAAAATAACAAATAATTCTTGATTAAAATTTAATTATTTTCTTCACAAGGAATGATCCTAAAAATTATCTGAGTTCACCATGTAGCTTTATAGAAGCTAAGCGTTAATATGAATGTTCATTTTTTAAAATCGGATCGGTAGAACTGTAGTTACAGCGCAGAAATTTGCGTGCAAAATGCGTTTATTTTTGGCTGAAACGTTCATATCCGGAGACTTTGAATTTATTGCTCAAAAAATAAATTTATCTTTTGAATGCGTGGAGCGATTTCGATGAAACTTTAACTGGATACTTCTAGGAGTAATCCAAGCATTATAGCGAAGAAAGAATTTTTTTTATCTCGCTTGGTTCAAGAAATAATTAATAAAAATAACAAATAATTCTTGATTAAAATTTAATTATTTTCTTCACAAGGAATGATCCTAAAAATTATCTGAGTTCACCATGTAGCTTTATAGAAGCTAAGCGTTAATATGAATGTTCATTTTTTAAAATCGGATCGGTAGAACTGTAGTTACAGCGCAGAAATTTGCGTGCAAAATGCGTTTATTTTTGGCTGAAACGTTCATATCCGGAGACTTTGAATTTATTGCTCAAAAAATAAATTTATCTTTTGAATGCGTGGAGCGATTTCGATGAAACTTTAACTGGATACTTCTAGGAGTAATCCAAGCATTATAGCGAAGAAAGAATTTTTTTATCTCGCTTGGTTCAAGAAATAATTAATAAAAATAACAAATAATTCTTGATTAAAATTTAATTATTTTCTTCACAAGGAATGATCCTAAAAATTATCTGAGTTCACCATGTAGCTTTATAGAAGCTAAGCGTTAATATGAATGTTCATTTTTTAAAATCGGATCGGTAGAACTGTAGTTACAGCGCAGAAATTTGCGTGCAAAATGCGTTTATTTTTGGCTGAAACGTTCATATCCGGAGACTGAATTTATTGCTCAAAAAATAAATTTATCTTTTGAATGCGTGGAGCGATTTCGATGAAACTTTAACTGGATACTTCTAGGAGTAATCCAAGCATTATAGCGAAGAAAGAATTTTTTTATCTCGCTTGGTTCAAGAAATAATTAATAAAAATAACAAATAATTCTTGATTAAAATTTAATTATTTTCTTCACATGGAATGATCCTAAAAATTATCTGAGTTCACCATGTAGCTTTATAGAAGCTAAGCGTTAATATGAATGTTCATTTTTTAAAATCGGATCGGTAGAACTGTAGTTACAGCGCAGAAATTTGCGTGCAAAATGCGTTTATTTTTGGCTGAAACGTTCATATCCGGAGACTTTGAATTTATTGCTCAAAAAATAAATTTATCTTTTGAATGCGTGGAGCGATTTCGATGAAACTTTAACTGGATACTTCTAGGAGTATTCCAAGCATTATAGCGAAGAAAGAATTTTTTTTATCTCGCTTGGTTCAAGAAATAATTAATAAAAATAACAAATAATTCTTGATTAAAATTTAATTATTTTCTTCACAAGGAATGATCCTAAAAATTATCTGAGTTCACCATGTAGCTTTATAGAAGCTAAGCGTTAATATGAATGTTCATTTTTTAAAATCGGATCGGTAGAACTGTAGTTACAGCGCAGAAATTTGCGTGCAAAATGCGTTTATTTTTGGCTGAAACGTTCATATCCGGAGACTTTGAATTTATTGCTCAAAAAATAAATTTATCTTTTGAATGCGTGGAGCGATTTCGATGAAACTTTAACTGGATACTTCTAGGAGTAATCCAAGCATTATAGCGAAGAAAGAATGTTTTTATCTCGCTTGGTTCAAGAAATAATTAATAAAAATAACAAATAATTCTTGATTAAAATTTAATTATTTTCTTCACAAGGAATGATCCTAAAAATTATCTGAGTTCACCATGTAGCTTTATAGAAGCTAAGCGTTAATATGAATGTTCATTTTTTAAAATCGGATCGGTAGAACTGTAGTAACAGCGCAGAAATTTGCGTGCAAAATGCGTTTATTTTTGGCTGAAACGTTCATATCCGGAGACTTTGAATTTATTGCTCAAAAAATAAATTTATCTTTTGAATGCGTGGAGCGATTTCGATGAAACTTTAACTGGATACTTCTAGGAGTAATCCAAGCATTATAGCGAAGAAAGAATTTTTTTATCTCGCTTGGTTCAAGAAATAATTAATAAAAATAACAAATAATTCTTGATTAAAAATTAATTATTTTCTTCACAAGGAATGATCCTAAAAATTATCTGAGTTCACCATGTAGCTTTATAGAAGCTAAGCGTTAATATGAATGTTCATTTTTTAAAATCGGATCGGTAGAACTGTAGTTACAGCGCAGAAATTTGCGTGCAAAATGCGTTTATTTTTGGCTGAAACGTTAATATCCGGAGACTTTGAATTTATTGCTCAAAAAATAAATTTATCTTTTGAATGCGTGGAGCGATTTCGATGAAACTTTAACTGGATACTTCTAGGAGTAATCCAAGCATTATAGCGAAGAAAGAATTTTTTTATCTCGCTTGGTTCAAGAAATAATTAATAAAAATAACAAATAATTCTTGATTAAAAATTAATTATTTTCTTCACAAGGAATGATCCTAAAAATTATCTGAGTTCACCATGTAGCTTTATAGAAGCTAAGCGTTAATATGAATGTTCATTTTTTAAAATCGGATCGGTAGAACTGTAGTTACAGCGCAGAAATTTGCGTGCAAAATGCGTTTATTTTTGGCTGAAACGTTCATATCCGGAGACTTTGAATTTATTGCTCAAAAAATAAATTTATCTTTTGAATGCGTGGAGCGATTTCGATGAAACTTTAACTGGATACTTCTAGGAGTAATCCAAGCATTATAGCGAAGAAAGAATTTTTTTATCTCGCTTGGTTCAAGAAATAATTAATAAAAATAACAAATAATTCTTGATTAAAATTTAATTATTTTCTTCACAAGGAATGATCCTAAAAATTATCTGAGTTCACCATGTAGCTTTATAGAAGCTAAGCGTTAATATGAATGTTCATTTTTTAAAATCGGATCGGTAGAACTGTAGTTACAGCGCAGAAATTTGCGTGCAAAATGCGTTTATTTTTGGCTGAAACGTTCATATCCGGAGACTTTGAATTTATTGCTCAAAAAATAAATTTATCTTTTGAATGCGTGGAGCGATTTCGATGAAACTTTAACTGGATACTTCTAGGAGTAATCCAAGCATTATAGCGAAGAAAGAATTTTTTTATCTCGCTTGGTTCAAGAAATAATTAATAAAAATAACAAATAATTCTTGATTAAAATTTAATTATTTTCTTCACAAGGAATGATCCTAAAAATTATCTGAGTTCACCATGTAGCTTTATAGAAGCTAAGCGTTAATATGAATGTTCATTTTTTAAAATCGGATCGGTAGAACTGTAGTTACAGCGCAGAAATTTGCGTGCAAAATGCGTTTATTTTTGGCTGAAACGTTCATATCCGGAGACTTTGAATTTATTGCTCAAAAAATAAATTTATCTTTTGAATGCGTGGAGCGATTTCGATGAAACTTTAACTGGATACTTCTAGGAGTAATCCAAGCATTATAGCGAAGAAAGAATTTTTTTATCTCGCTTGGTTCAAGAAATAATTAATAAAAATAACAAATAATTCTTGATTAAAATTTAATTATTTTCTTCACAAGGAATGATCCTAAAAATTATCTGAGTTCACCATGTAGCTTTATAGAAGCTAAGCGTTAATATGAATGTTCATTTTTTAAAATCGGATCGGTAGAACTGTAGTTACAGCGTAGAAATTTGCGTGCAAAATGCGTTTATTTTTGGCTGAAACGTTCATATCCGGAGACTTTGAATTTATTGCTCAAAAAATAAATTTATCTTTTGAATGCGTGGAGCGATTTCGATGAAACTTTAACTGGATACTTCTAGGAGTAATCCAAGCATTATAGCGAAGAAAGAATTTTTTTATCTCGCTTGGTTCAAGAAATAATTAATAAAAATAACAAATAATTCTTGATTAAAATTTAATTATTTTCTTCACAAGGAATGATCCTAAAAATTATCTGAGTTCACCATGTAGCTTTATAGAAGCTAAGCGTTAATATGAATGTTCATTTTTTAAAATCGGATCGGTAGAACTGTAGTTACAGCGCAGAAATTTGCGTGCAAAATGCGTTTATTTTTGGCTGAAACGTTCATATCCGGAGACTTTGAATTTATTGCTCAAAAAATAAATTTATCTTTTGAATGCGTGGAGCGATTTCGATGAAACTTTAACTGGATACTTCTAGGAGTAATCCAAGCATTATAGCGAAGAAAGAATTTTTTTTATCTCGCTTGGTTCAAGAAATAATTAATAAAAATAACAAATAATTCTTGATTAAAATTTAATTATTTTCTTCACAAGGAATGATCCTAAAAATTATCTGAGTTCACCATGTAGCTTTATAGAAGCTAAGCGTTAATATGAATGTTCATTTTTTAAAATCGGATCGGTAGAACTGTAGTTACAGCGCAGAAATTTGCGTGCAAAATGCGTTTATTTTTGGCTGAAACGTTCATATCCGGAGACTTTGAATTTATTGCTCAAAAAATAAATTTATCTTTTGAATGCGTCGAGCGATTTCGATGAAACTTTAACTGGATACTTCTAGGAGTATTCCAAGCATTATAGCGAAGAAAGAATTTTTTTATCTCGCTTGGTTCAAGAAATAATTAATAAAAATAACAAATAATTCTTGATTAAAATTTAATTATTTTCTTCACAAGGAATGATCCTAAAAATTATCTGAGTTCACCATGTAGCTTTATAGAAGCTAAGCGTTAATATGAATGTTCATTTTTTAAAATCGGATCGGTAGAACTGTAGTTACAGCGCAGAAATTTGCGTGCAAAATGCGTTTATTTTTGGCTGAAACGTTCATATCCGGAGACTTTGAATTTATTGCTCAAAAAATAAATTTATCTTTTGAATGCGTGGAGCGATTTCGATGAAACTTTAACTGGATACTTCTAGGAGTAATCCAAGCATTATAGCGAAGAAAGAATTTTTTTATCTCGCTTGGTTCAAGAAATAATTAATAAAAATAACAAATAATTCTTGATTAAAATTTAATTATTTTCTTCACAAGGAATGATCCTAAAAATTATCTGAGTTCACCATGTAGCTTTATAGAAGCTAAGCGTTAATATGAATGTTCATTTTTTAAAATCGGATCGGTAGAACTGTAGTTACAGCGCAGAAATTTGCGTGCAAAATGCGTTTATTTTTGGCTGAAACGTTCATATCCGGAGACTTTGAATTTATTGCTCAAAAAATAAATTTATCTTTTGAATGCGTGGAGCGATTTCGATGAAACTTTAACTGGATACTTCTAGGAGTAATCCAAGCATTATAGCGAAGAAAGAATTTTTTTATCTCGCTTGGTTCAAGAAATAATTAATAAAAATAACAAATAATTCTTGATTAAAATTTAATTATTTTCTTCACAAGGAATGATCCTAAAAATTATCTGAGTTCACCATGTAGCTTTATAGAAGCTAAGCTTTAATATGAATGTTCATTTTTTAAAATCGGATCGGTAGAACTGTAGTTACAGCGCAGAAATTTGCGTGCAAAATGCGTTTATTTTTGGCTGAAACGTTCATATCCGGAGACTTTGAATTTATTGCTCAAAAAATAAATTTATCTTTTGAATGCGTGGAGCGATTTCGATGAAACTTTAACTGGATACTTCTAGGAGTAATCCAAGCATTATAGCGAAGAAAGAATTTTTTTATCTCGCTTGGTTCAAGAAATAATTAATAAAAATAACAAATAATTCTTGATTAAAATTTAATTATTTTCTTCACAAGGAATGATCCTAAAAATTATCTGAGTTCACCATGTAGCTTTATAGAAGCTAAGCGTTAATATGAATGTTCATTTTTTAAAATCGGATCGGTAGAACTGTAGTTACAGCGCAGAAATTTGCGTGCAAAATGCGTTTATTTTTGGCTGAAACGTTCATATCCGGAGACTTGAATTTATTGCTCAAAAAATAAATTTATCTTTTGAATGCGTGGAGCGATTTCGATGAAACTTTAACTGGATACTTCTAGGAGTAATCCAAGCATTATAGCGAAGAAAGAATTTTTTTATCTCGCTTGGTTCAAGAAATAATTAATAAAAATAACAAATAATTCTTGATTAAAATTTAATTATTTTCTTCACAAGGAATGATCCTAAAAATTATCTGAGTTCACCATGTAGCTTTATAGAAGCTAAGCGTTAATATGAATGTTCATTTTTTAAAATCGGATCGGTAGAACTGTAGTTACAGCGCAGAAATTTGCGTGCAAAATGCGTTTATTTTTGGCTGAAACGTTCATATCCGGAGACTGAATTTATTGCTCAAAAAATAAATTTATCTTTTGAATGCGTGGAGCGATTTCGATGAAACTTTAACTGGATACTTCTAGGAGTAATCCAAGCATTATAGCGAAGAAAGAATTTTTTTTATCTCGCTTGGTTCAAGAAATAATTAATAAAAATAACAAATAATTCTTGATTAAAATTTAATTATTTTCTTCACAAGGAATGATCCTAAAAATTATCTGAGTTCACCATGTAGCTTTATAGAAGCTAAGCGTTAATATGAATGTTCATTTTTTAAAATCGGATCGGTAGAACTGTAGTTACAGCGCAGAAATTTGCGTGCAAAATGCGTTTATTTTTGGCTGAAACGTTCATATCCGGAGACTTTGAATTTATTGCTCAAAAAATAAATTTATCTTTTGAATGCGTGGAGCGATTTCGATGAAACTTTAACTGGATACTTCTAGGAGTAATCCAAGCATTATAGCGAAGAAAGATTTTTTTTTATCTCGCTTGGTTCAAGAAATAATTAATAAAAATAACAAATAATTCTTGATTAAAATTTAATTATTTTCTTCACAAGGAATGATCCTAAAAATTATCTGAGTTCACCATGTAGCTTTATAGAAGCTAAGCGTTAATATGAATGTTCATTTTTTAAAATCGGATCGGTAGAACTGTAGTTACAGCGCAGAAATTTGCGTGCAAAATGCGTTTATTTTTGGCTGAAACGTTCATATCCGGAGACTTTGAATTTATTGCTCAAAAAATAAATTTATCTTTTGAATGCGTGGAGCGATTTCGATGAAACTTTAACTGGATACTTCTAGGAGTAATCCAAGCATTATAGCGAAGAAAGAATTTTTTTATCTCGCTTGGTTCAAGAAATAATTAATAAAAATAACAAATAATTCTTGATTAAAATTTAATTATTTTCTTCACAAGGAATGATCCTAAAAATTATCTGAGTTCACCATGTAGCTTTATAGAAGCTAAGCGTTAATATGAATGTTCATTTTTTAAAATCGGATCGGTAGAACTGTAGTTACAGCGCAGAAATTTGCGTGCAAAATGCGTTTATTTTTGGCTGAAACGTTCATATCCGGAGAACTTTGAATTTATTGCTCAAAAAATAAATTTATCTTTTGAATGCGTGGAGCGATTTCGATGAAACTTTAACTGGATACTTCTAGGAGTAATCCAAGCATTATAGCAAAGAAAGAATTTTTTTATCTCGCTTGGTTCAAGAAATAATTAATAAAAATAACAAATAATTCTTGATTAAAATTTAATTATTTTCTTCACAAGGAATGATCCTAAAAATTATCTGAGTTCACCATGTAGCTTTATAGAAGCTAAGCGTTAATATGAATGTTCATTTTTTAAAATCGGATCGGTAGAACTGTAGTTACAGCGCAGAAATTTGCGTGCAAAATGCGTTTATTTTTGGCTGAAACGTTCATATCCGGAGACTTTGAATTTATTGCTCAAAAAATAAATTTATCTTTTGAATGCGTGGAGCGATTTCGATGAAACTTTAACTGGATACTTCTAGGAGTAATCCAAGCATTATAGCGAAGAAAGAATTTTTTTATCTCGCTTGGTTCAAGAAATAATTAATAAAAATAACAAATAATTCTTGATTAAAATTTAATTATTTTCTTAACAAGGAATGATCCTAAAAATTATCTGAGTTCACCATGTAGCTTTATAGAAGCTAAGCGTTAATATGAATGTTCATTTTTTAAAATCGGATCGGTAGAACTGTAGTTACAGCGTAGAAATTTGCGTGCAAAATGCGTTTATTTTTGGCTGAAACGTTCATATCCGGAGACTTTGAATTTATTGCTCAAAAAATAAATTTATCTTTTGAATGCGTGGCAGCGATTTCGATGAAACTTTAACTGGATACTTCTAGGAGTAATCCAAGCATTATAGCGAAGAAAGAATTTTTTTATCTCGCTTGGTTCAAGAAATAATTAATAAAAATAACAAATAATTCTTGATTAAAATTTAATTATTTTCTTCACAAGGAATGATCCTAAAAATTATCTGAGTTCACCATGTAGCTTTATAGAAGCTAAGCGTTAATATGAATGTTCATTTTTTAAAATCGGATCGGTAGAACTGTAGTTACAGCGTAGAAATTTGCGTGCAAAATGCGTTTATTTTTGGCTGAAACGTTCATATCCGGAGACTTTGAATTTATTGCTCAAAAAATAAATTTATCTTTTGAATGCGTGCAGCGATTTCGATGAAACTTTAACTGGATACTTCTAGATCCAAGCATTATAGCGAAGAAAGAATTTTTTTATCTCGCTTGGTTCAAGAAATAATTAATAAAAAATAACAAATAATTCTTGATTAAAATTTAATTATTTTCTTCACAAGGAATGATCCTAAAAATTATCTGAGTTCACCATGTAGTTTTATAGAAGCTAAGCGTTAATATGAATGTTCATTTTTTTAAAATCGGATCGGTAGAACTGTAGTTACAGCGCAGAAATTTGCGTGCAAAATTCGTTTATTTTTGGGCTGAAACGTTCATATCCGGAGACTTTGAATTTATTGCTCAAAAAATAAATTTATCTTTTGAATGCGTGGGAGCGATTTCGATGAAACTTTAACTGGATACTTCTAGGAGTAATCCAAGCATTATAGCGAAGAAAGAATTTTTTTATCTCGCTTGGTTCAAGAAATAATTAATAAAAATAACAAATAATTCTTGATTAAAATTTAATTATTTTCTTCACAAGGAATGATCCTAAAAATTATCTGAGTTCACCATGTAGCTTTATAGAAGCTAAGCGTTAATATGAATGTTCATTTTTTAAAATCGGATCGGTAGAACTGTAGTTACAGCGCAGAAATTTGCGTGCAAAATGCGTTTATTTTTGGCTGAAACGTTCATATCCGGAGACTTTGAATTTATTGCTCAAAAAATAAATTTATCTTTTGAATGCGTGGAGCCGATTTCGATGAAACTTTAACTGGATACTTCTAGGAGTAATCCAAGCATTATAGCGAAGAAAGAATTTTTTATCTCGCTTGGTTCAAGAAATAATTAATAAAAATAACAAATAATTCTTGATTAAAATTTAATTATTTTCTTCACAAGGAATGATCCTAAAAAATTATCTGAGTTCACCATGTAGCTTTATAGAAGCTAAGCGTTAATATGAATGTTCATTTTTTAAATCGGATCGGTAGAACTGTAGTTACAGCGCAGAAATTTGCGTGCAAAATGCGTTTATTTTTGGCTGAAACGTTCATATCCGGAGACTTTGAATTTATTGCTCAAAAAATAAATTTATCTTTTGAATGCGTGGAGCGATTTCGATGAAACTTCAACTGGATACTTCTAGGAGTAATCCAAGCATTATAGTGAAGAAAGAATTTTTTTATCTCGCTTGGTTCAAGAAATAATTAATAAAAATAACAAATAATTCTTGATTAAAATTTAATTATTTTCTTCACAAGGAATGATCCTAAAAATTATCTGAGTTCACCATGTAGCTTTATAGAAGCTAAGCGTTAATATGAATGTTCATTTTTTTAAAATCGGATCGGTAGAACTGTAGTTACAGCGCAGAAATTTGCGTGCAAAATGCGTTTATTTTTGGCTGAAACGTTCATATCCGGAGACTTTGAATTTATTGCTCAAAGAAATAAATTTTTTTTTTGAATGCGTGGAGCGATTTCGATGAAACTTTAACTGGATACTTCTAGGAGTAATCCAAGCATTATAGCGAAGAAAAGAATTTTTTTATCTCGCTTGGTTCAAGAAATAATTAATAAAAATAACAAATAATTCTTGATTAAAATTTAATTATTTTCTTCACAAGGAATGATCCTAAAAATTATCTGAGTTCACCATGTAGCTTTATAGAAGCTAAGCGTTAATATGAATGTTCATTTTTTAAAATCAGATCGGTAGAACTGTAGTTACAGCGCAGAAATTTGCGTGCAAAATGCGTTTATTTTTGGGCTGAAACGTTCATATCCGGAGACTTTGAATTTATTGCTCAAAAAATAAATTTATCTTTTGAATGCGTGGAGCGATTTCGATGAAACTTTAACTGGATACTTCTAGGAGTAATCCAAGCATTATAGCGAAGAAAGAATTTTTTTATCTCGCTTGGTTCAAGAAATAATTAATAAAAATAACAAATAATTCTTGATTAAAATTTAATTATTTTCTTCACAAGGAATGATCCTAAAAATTATCTGAGTTCACCATGTAGCCTTTATAGAAGCTAAGGCGTTAATATGAATGTTCATTTTTTAAAATCGGATAGGTAGAACTGTAGTTACAGCGCAGAAATTTGCGTGCAAAATGCGTTTATTTTTGGCTGAAACGTTCATATCCGGAGACTTTGAATTTATTGCTCAAAAAATAAAATTTATCTTTTGAATGCGTGGAGCGATTTCGATGAAACTTTAACTGGATACTTCTAGGAGTAATCCAAGCATTATAGCGAAGAAAAGAATTTTTTTTATCTCGCTTGGTTCAAGAAATAATTAATAAAAATAACAAATAATTCTTGATTAAAATTTAATTATTTTCTTCACAAGGAATGATCCTAAAAAATATCTGAGTTCACCATGTAGCGCTTCATAGAAGCTAAGCGTTAATATGAATGTTCATTTTTTAAAATCGGATCGGTAGAACTGTAGTTACAGCGCAGAAATTTGCGTGCAAAATGCGTTTATTTTTGGCTGAAACGTTCATATCCGGAGACTTTGAATTTATTGCTCAAAAAATAAATTTATCTTTTGAATGCGTGGAGCGATTTCGATGAAACTTTAACTGGATACTTCTAGGAGTAATCCAAGCATTATAGCGAAGAAAAGAATTTTTTTATCTCGCTTGGTTCAAGAAATAATTAATAAAAATAACAAATAATTCTTGATTAAAATTTAATTATTTTCTTCACAAGGAATGATCCTAAAAATTATCTGAGTTCACCATGTAGCTTTTATAGAAGCTAAGCGTTAATATGAATGTTCATTTTTTAAAATCGGATCGGTAGAACTGTAGTTACAGCGCAGAAATTTGCGTGCAAAATGCGTTTATTTTTGGCTGAAACGTTCATATCCGGAGACTTTGAATTTATTGCTCAAAAAATAAATTTATCTTTTGAATGCGTGGAGCGATTTCGATGAACCTTTAACTGGATACTTCTAGGAGTAATCCAAGCATTATAGCGAAGAAAGAATTTTTTTATCTCGCTTGGTTCAAGAAATAATTAATAAAAATAACAAATAATTCTTGATTAAAATTTAATTATTTTCTTCACAAGGAATGATCCTAAAAATTATCTGAGTTCACCATGTAGCTTTATAGAAGCTAAGCGTTAATATGAATGTTCATATTTTAAAATCGGATCGGTAGAACTGTAGTTACAGCGCAGAAATTTGCGTGCAAAATGCGTTTATTTTTGGCTGAAACGTTCATATCCGGAGACTGAATTTATTGCTCAAAAAATAAATTTATCTTTTGAATGCGTGGAGCGATTTCGATGAAACTTAACTGGATACTTCTAGGAGTAATCCAAGCATTATAGCGAAGAAAGAATTTTTTTATCTCGCTTGGTTCAAGAAATAATTAATAAAAATAACAAATAATTCTTGAATTAAAATTTAATTATTTTCTTCACAAGCAATGATCCTAAAAATTATCTGAGTTCACCATGTAGTTTTATAGAAGCTAAGCGTTAATATGAATGTTCATTTTTTAAAATCGGATCGGTAGAACTGTAGTTACAGCGCAGAAATTTGCGTGCAAAATTCGTTTATTTTTGGCTGAAACGTTCATATCCGGAGACTTTGAATTTATTGCTCAAAAAATAAATTTATCTTTTGAATGCGTGGAGCGATTTCGATGAAATCTTTAACTGGATACTTCTAGGAGTAATCCAAGCATTATAGCGAAGAAAGAATTTTTTTATCTCGCTTGGTTCAAGAAATAATTAATAAAAATAACAAATAATTCTTGATTAAAATTTAATTATTTTCTTCACAAGGAATGATCCTAAAAATTATCTGAGTTCACCATGTAGCTTTATAGAAGCTAAGCGTTAATATGAATGTTCATTTTTTAAAATCGGATCGGTAGAACTGTAGTTACAGCGCAGAAATTTGCGTGCAAAATGCGTTTATTTTTGGCTGAAACGTTCATATCCGGAGACTTTGAATTTATTGCTCAAAAAATAAATTTATCTTTTGAATGCGTGGAGCGATTTCGATGAAACTTTAACTGGATACTTCTAGGAGTAATCCAAGCATTATAGCGAAGAAAGAATTTTTTTTATCTCGCTTGGTTCAAGAAATAATTAATAAAAATAACAAATAATTCTTGATTAAAATTTAATTATTTTCTTCACAAGGAATGATCCTAAAAAATATCTGAGTTCACCATTCACCATGTAGCTTCATAGAAGCTAAGCGTTAATATGAATGTTCATTTTTTAAAATCGGATCGGTAGAACTGTAGTTACAGCGCAGAAATTTGCGTGCAAAATGCGTTTATTTTTGGCTGAAACGTTCATATCCGGAGACTTTGAATTTATTGCTCAAAAAATAAATTTATCTTTGAATGCGTGGAGCGATTTCGATGAAACTTTAACTGGATACTTCTAGGAGTAATCCAAGCATTAGCGAAGAAAGAATTTTTTTATCTCGCTTGGTTCAAGAAATAATTAATAAAAATAACAAATAATTCTTGATTAAAATTTAATTATTTTCTTCACAAGGAATGATCCTAAAAATTATCTGAGTTCACCATGTAGCTTTATAGAAGCTAAGCGTTAATATGAATGTTCATTTTTTAAAATCGGATCGGTAGAACTGTAGTTATAGCGCAGAAATTTGCGTGCAAAATGCGTTTATTTTTGGCTGAAACGTTCATATCCGGAGACTTTGAATTTATTGCTCAAAAAATAAATTTATCTTTTGAATGCGTGGAGCGATTTCGATGAACCTTTAACTGGATACTTCTAGGAGTAATCCAAGCATTATAGCGAAGAAAGAATTTTTTTATCTCGCTTGGTTCAAGAAATAATTAATAAAAATAACAAATAATTCTTGATTAAAATTTAATTATTTTCTTCACAAGGAATGATCCTAAAAATTATCTGAGTTCACCATGTAGTTTTATAGAAGCTAAGCGTTAATATGAATGTTCATTTTTTAAATCGGATCGGTAGAACTGTAGTTACAGCGCAGAAATTTGCGTGCAAAATTCGTTTATTTTTGGCTGAAACGTTCATATCCGGAGACTTTGAATTTATTGCTCAAAAAATAAATTTATCTTTTGAATGCGTGGAGCGATTTAGATGAAACTTTAACTGGATACTTCTAGGAGTAATCCAAGCATTATAGCGAAGAAAGAATTTTTTTATCTCGCTTGGTTCAAGAAATAATTAATAAAAATAACAAATAATTCTTGATTAAAATTTAATTATTTTCTTCACAAGGAATGATCCTAAAAATTATCTGAGTTCACCATGTAGCTTTATAGAAGCTAAGCGTTAATATGAATGTTCATTTTTTTAAATCGGATCGGTAGAACTGTAGTTACAGCGCAGAAATTTGCGTGCAAAATGCGTTTATTTTTGGCTGAACGTTCATATCCGGAGACTTTGAATTTATTGCTCAAAAAATAAATTTATCTTTTGAATGCGTGGAGCGATTTCGATGAAACTTTAACTGGATACTTCTAGGAGTAATCCAAGCATTATAGCGAAGAAAGAATTTTTTTATCTCGCTTGGTTCAAGAAATAATTAATAAAAATAACAAATAATTCTTGATTAAAATTTAATTATTTTCTTCACAAGGAATGATCCTAAAAATTATCTGAGTTCACCATGTAGCTTTATAGAAGCTAAGCGTTAATATGAATGTTCATTTTTTAAAATCGGATCGGTAGAACTGTAGTTACAGCGCAGAAATTTGCGTGCAAAATGCGTTTATTTTTGGCTGAAACGTTCATATCCGGAGACTTTGAATTTATTGCTCAAAAAATAAATTTATCTTTTGAATGCGTGGAGCGATTTCGATGAAACTTTAACTGGATACTTCTAGGAGTAATCCAAGCATTATAGCGAAGAAAGAATTTTTTTATCTCGCTTGGTTCAAGAAATAATTAATAAAAATAACAAATAATTCTTGATTAAAATTTAATTATTTTCTTCACAAGGAATGATCCTAAAAATTATCTGAGTTCACCATGTAGCTTTATAGAAGCTAAGCGTTAATATGAATGTTCATTTTTTAAATCGGATCGGTAGAACTGTAGTTACAGCGCAGAAATTTGCGTGCAAAATGCGATTATTTTTGGCTGAAACGTTCATATCCGGAGACTTTGAATTTATTGCTCAAAAAATAAATTTATCTTTTGAATGCGTGGAGCGATTTCGATGAAACTTTAACTGGATACTTCTAGGAGTAATCCAAGCATTATAGCGAAGAAAGAATTTTTTTATCTCGCTTGGTTCAAGAAATAATTAATAAAAATAACAAATAATTCTTGATTAAAATTTAATTATTTTCTTCACAAGGAATGATCCTAAAAATTATCTGAGTTCACCATGTAGCTTTATAGAAGCTAAGCGTTAATATGAATGTTCATTTTTTAAATCGGATCGGTAGAACTGTAGTTACAGCGCAGAAATTTGCGTGCAAAATGCGTTTATTTTTGGCTGAACGTTCATATCTGGAGACTTTGAATTTATTGCTCAAAAAATAAATTTATCTTTTGAATGCGTGGAGCGATTTCGATGAAACTTTAACTGGATACTTCTAGGAGTAATCCAAGCATTATAGCGAAGAAAGAATTTTTTTATCTCGCTTGGTTCAAGAAATAATTAATAAAAATAACAAATAATTCTTGATTAAAATTTAATTATTTTCTTCACAAGGAATGATCCTAAAAATTATCTGAGTTCACCATGTAGCTTTATAGAAGCTAAGCGTTAATATGAATGTTCATTTTTTAAAATCGGATCGGTAGAACTGTAGTTACAGCGCAGAAATTTGCGTGCAAAATGCGTTTATTTTTGGCTGAAACGTTCATATCCGGAGACTTTGAATTTATTGCTCAAAAAATAAATTTATCTTTTGAATGCGTGGAGCGATTTCGATGAAACTTTAACTGGATACTTCTAGGAGTAATCCAAGCATTATAGCGAAGAAAGAATTTTTTTATCTCGCTTGGTTCAAGAAATAATTAATAAAAATAACAAATAATTCTTGATTAAAATTTAATTATTTTCTTCACAAGGAATGATCCTAAAAATTATCTGAGTTCACCATGTAGCTTTATAGAAGCTAAGCGTTAATATGAATGTTCATTTTTTAAAATCGGATCGGTAGAACTGTAGTTACAGCGCAGAAATTTGCGTGCAAAATGCGATTATTTTTGGCTGAAACGTTCATATCCGGAGACTTTGAATTTATTGCTCAAAAAATAAATTTATCTTTTGAATGCGTGGAGCGATTTCGATGAAACTTTAACTGGATACTTCTAGGAGTAATCCAAGCATTATAGCGAAGAAAGAATTTTTTTATCTCGCTTGGTTCAAGAAATAATTAATAAAAATAACAAATAATTCTTGATTAAAATTTAATTATTTTCTTCACAAGGAATGATCCTAAAAATTATCTGAGTTCACCATGTAGCTTTATAGAAGCTAAGCGTTAATATGAATGTTCATTTTTTAAAATCGGATCGGTAGAACTGTAGTTACAGCGCAGAAATTTGCGTGCAAAATGCGTTTATTTTTGGCTGAAACGTTCATATCCGGAGACTTGAATTTATTGCTCAAAAAATAAATTTATCTTTTGAATGCGTGGAGCGATTTCGATGAAACTTTAACTGGATACTTCTAGGAGTAATCCAAGCATTATAGCGAAGAAAGAATTTTTTTATCTCGCTTGGTTCAAGAAATAATTAATAAAAATAACAAATAATTCTTGATTAAATTTTAATTATTTTCTTCACAAGGAATGATCCTAAAAATTATCTGAGTTCACCATGTAGCTTTATAGAAGCTAAGCGTTAATATGAATGTTCATTTTTTAAAATCGGATCGGTAGAACTGTAGTTACAGCGCAGAAATTTGCGTGCAAAATGCGTTTATTTTTGGCTGAAACGTTCATATCCGGAGACTTTGAATTTATTGCTCAAAAAATAAATTTATCTTTTGAATGCGTGGAGCGATTTCGATGAAACTTTAACTGGATACTTCTAGGAGTAATCCAAGCATTATAGCGAAGAAAGAATTTTTTTATCTCGCTTGGTTCAAGAAATAATTAATAAAAATAACAAATAATTCTTGATTAAAATTTAATTATTTTCTTCACAAGGAATGATCCTAAAAATTATCTGAGTTCACCATGTAGCTTTATAGAAGCTAAGCGTTAATATGAATGTTCATTTTTTAAAATCGGATCGGTAGAACTGTAGTTACAGCGCAGAAATTTGCGTGCAAAATGCGTTTATTTTTGGCTGAAACGTTCATATCCGGGAGACTTTGAATTTATTGCTCAAAAAATAAATTTATCTTTTGAATGCGTGGAGCGATTTCGATGAAACTTTAACTGGATACTTCTAGGAGTAATCCAAGCATTATAGCGAAGAAAGAATTTTTTTATCTCGCTTGGTTCAAGAAATAATTAATAAAAATAACAAATAATTCTTGATTAAAATTTAATTATTTTCTTCACAAGGAATGATCCTAAAAATTATCTGAGTTCACCATGTAGCTTTATAGAAGCTAAGCGTTAATATGAATGTTCATATTTTAAAATCGGATCGGTAGAACTGTAGTTATAGCGCAGAAATTTGCGTGCAAAATGCGTTTATTTTTGGCTGAAACGTTCATATCCGGAGACTGAATTTATTGCTCAAAAAATAAATTTATCTTTTGAATGCGTGGAGCGATTTCGATGAAACTTTAACTGGATACTTCTAGGAGTAATCCAAGCATTATAGCGAAGAAAGAATTTTTTTATCTCGCTTGGTTCAAGAAATAATTAATAAAAATAACAAATAATTCTTGATTAAAATTTAATTATTTTCTTCACAAGGAATGATCCTAAAAATTATCTGAGTTCACCATGTAGCTTTATAGAAGCTAAGCGTTAATATGAATGTTCATTTTTCAAAATCGGATCGGTAGAACTGTAGTTACAGCGCAGAAATTTGCGTGCAAAATGCGTTTATTTTTGGCTGAACGTTCATATCCGGAGACTTTGAATTTATTGCTCAAAAAATAAATTTATCTTTTGAATGCGTGGAGCGATTTCGATGAAACTTTAACTGGATACTTCTAGGAGTAATCCAAGCATTATAGCGAAGAAAGAATTTTTTTATCTCGCTTGGTTCAAGAAATAATTAATAAAAATAACAAATAATTCTTGATTAAAATTTAATTATTTTCTTCACAAGGAATGATCCTAAAAATTATCTGAGTTCACCATGTAGCTTTATAGAAGCTAAGCGTTAATATGAATGTTCATTTTTTAAAATCGGATCGGTAGAACTGTAGTTACAGCGCAGAAATTTGCGTGCAAAATGCGTTTATTTTTGGCTGAAACGTTCATATCCGGAGACTTTGAATTTATTGCTCAAAAAATAAATTTATCTTTTGAATGCGTGGAGCGATTTCGATGAAACTTTAACTGGATACTTCTAGGAGTAATCCAAGCATTATAGCGAAGAAAGAATTTTTTTATCTCGCTTGGTTCAAGAAATAATTAATAAAAATAACAAATAATTCTTGATTAAAATTTAATTATTTTCTTCACAAGGAATGATCCTAAAAATTATCTGAGTTCACCATGTAGCTTTATAGAAGCTAAGCGTTAATATGAATGTTCATTTTTTAAAATCGGATCGGTAGAACTGTAGTTACAGCGCAGAAATTTGCGTGCAAAATGCGTTTATTTTTGGCTGAAACGTTCATATCCGGAGACTTTGAATTTATTGCTCAAAAAATAAATTTATCTTTTGAATGCGTGGAGCGATTTCGATGAAACTTTAACTGGATACTTCTAGGAGTAATCCAAGCATTATAGCGAAGAAAGAATTTTTTTATCTCGCTTGGTTCAAGAAATAATTAATAAAAATAACAAATAATTCTTGATTAAAATTTAATTATTTTCTTCACAAGGAATGATCCTAAAAATTATCTGAGTTCACCATGTAGCTTTATAGAAGCTAAGCGTTAATATGAATGTTCATATTTTAAAATCGGATCGGTAGAACTGTAGTTACAGCGCAGAAATTTGCGTGCAAAATGCGTTTATTTTTGGCTGAAACGTTCATATCCGGAGACTGAATTTATTGCTCAAAAAATAAATTTATCTTTTGAATGCGTGGAGCGCTTTCGATGAAACTTTAACTGGATACTTCTAGGAGTAATCCAAGCATTATAGCGAAGAAAGAATTTTTTTATCTCGCTTGGTTCAAGAAATAATTAATAAAAATAACAAATAATTCTTGATTAAAATTTAATTATTTTCTTCACAAGGAATGATCCTAAAAATTATCTGAGTTCACCATGTAGCTTTATAGAAGCTAAGCGTTAATATGAATGTTCATTTTTTAAAATCGGATCGGTAGAACTGTAGTTACAGCGCAGAAATTTGCGTGCAAAATGCGTTTATTTTTGGCTGAAACGTTCATATCCGGAGACTTTGAATTTATTGCTCAAAAAATAAATTTATCTTTTGAATGCGTGGAGCGATTTAGATGAAACTTTAACTGGATACTTCTAGGAGTAATCCAAGCATTATAGCGAAGAAAGAATTTTTTTATCTCGCTTGGTTCAAGAAATAATTAATAAAAATAACAAATAATTCTTGATTAAAATTTAATTATTTTCTTCACAAGGAATGATCCTAAAAATTATCTGAGTTCACCATGTAGCTTTATAGAAGCTAAGCGTTAATATGAATGTTCATTTTTTAAAATCGGATCGGTAGAACTGTAGTTACAGCGCAGAAATTTGCGTGCAAAATGCGTTTATTTTTGGCTGAAACGTTCATGTCCGGAGACTTTGAATTTATTGCTCAAAAAATAAATTTATCTTTTGAATGCGTGGAGCGATTTCGATGAAACTTTAACTGGATACTTCTAGGAGTAATCCAAGCATTATAGCGAAGAAAGAATTTTTTTATCTCGCTTGGTTCAAGAAATAATTAATAAAAATAACAAATAATTCTTGATTAAAATTTAATTATTTTCTTCACAAGGAATGATCCTAAAAATTATCTGAGTTCACCATGTAGCTTTATAGAAGCTAAGCGTTAATATGAATGTTCATTTTTTTAAATCGGATCGGTAGAACTGTAGTTACAGCGCAGAAATTTGCGTGCAAAATGCGTTTATTTTTGGCTGAACGTTCATACCCGGAGACTTTGAATTTATTGCTCAAAAAATAAATTTATCTTTTGAATGCGTGGAGCGATTTCGATGAAACTTTAACTGGATACTTCTAGGAGTAATCCAAGCATTATAGCGAAGAAAGAATTTTTTTATCTCGCTTGGTTCAAGAAATAATTAATAAAAATAACAAATAATTCTTGATTAAAATTTAATTATTTTCTTCACAAGGAATGATCCTAAAAATTATCTGAGTTCACCATGTAGCTTTATAGAAGCTAAGCGTTAATATGAATGTTCATTTTTTAAAATCGGATCGGTAGAACTGTAGTTACAGCGCAGAAATTTGCGTGCAAAATGCGTTTATTTTTGGCTGAAACGTTCATATCCGGAGACTTTGAATTTATTGCTCAAAAAATAAATTTATCTTTTGAATGCGTGGAGCGATTTAGATGAAACTTTAACTGGATACTTCTAGGAGTAATCCAAGCATTATAGCGAAGAAAGAATTTTTTTATCTCGCTTGGTTCAAGAAATAATTAATAAAAATAACAAATAATTCTTGATTAAAATTTAATTATTTTCTTCACAAGGAATGATCCTAAAAATTATCTGAGTTCACCATGTAGCTTTATAGAAGCTAAGCGTTAATATGAATGTTCATTTTTTAAAATCGGATCGGTAGAACTGTAGTTACAGCGCAGAAATTTGCGTGCAAAATGCGTTTATTTTTGGCTGAAACGTTCATGTCCGGAGACTTTGAATTTATTGCTCAAAAAATAAATTTATCTTTTGAATGCGTGGAGCGATTTCGATGAAACTTTAACTGGATACTTCTAGGAGTAATCCAAGCATTATAGCGAAGAAAGAATTTTTTTATCTCGCTTGGTTCAAGAAATAATTAATAAAAATAACAAATAATTCTTGATTAAAATTTAATTATTTTCTTCACAAGGAATGATCCTAAAAATTATCTGAGTTCACCATGTAGCTTTATAGAAGCTAAGCGTTAATATGAATGTTCATTTTTTTAAATCGGATCGGTAGAACTGTAGTTACAGCGCAGAAATTTGCGTGCAAAATGCGTTTATTTTTGGCTGAACGTTCATACCCGGAGACTTTGAATTTATTGCTCAAAAAATAAATTTATCTTTTGAATGCGTGGAGCGATTTCGATGAAACTTTAACTGGATACTTCTAGGAGTAATCCAAGCATTATAGCGAAGAAAGAATTTTTTTATCTCGCTTGGTTCAAGAAATAATTAATAAAAATAACAAATAATTCTTGATTAAAATTTAATTATTTTCTTCACAAGGAATGATCCTAAAAATTATCTGAGTTCACCATGTAGCTTTATAGAAGCTAAGCGTTAATATGAATGTTCATTTTTTAAAATCGGATCGGTAGAACTGTAGTTACAGCGCAGAAATTTGCGTGCAAAATGCGTTTATTTTTGGCTGAAACGTTCATATCCGGAGACTTTGAATTTATTGCTCAAAAAATAAATTTATCTTTTGAATGCGTGGAGCGATTTCGATGAAACTTTAACTGGATACTTCTAGGAGTAATCCAAGCATTATAGCGAAGAAAGAATTTTTTTATCTCGCTTGGTTCAAGAAATAATTAATAAAAATAACAAATAATTCTTGATTAAAATTTAATTATTTTCTTCACAAGGAATGATCCTAAAAATTATCTGAGTTCACCATGTAGCTTTATAGAAGCTAAGCGTTAATATGAATGTTCATTTTTTTAAATCGGATCGGTAGAACTGTAGTTACAGCGCAGAAATTTGCGTGCAAAATGCGTTTATTTTTGGCTGAACGTTCATATCCGGAGACTTTGAATTTATTGCTCAAAAAATAAATTTATCTTTTGAATGCGTGGAGCGATTTCGATGAAACTTTAACTGGATACTTCTAGGAGTAATCCAAGCATTATAGCGAAGAAAGAATTTTTTTATCTCGCTTGGTTCAAGAAATAATTAATAAAAATAACAAATAATTCTTGATTAAAATTTAATTATTTTCTTCACAAGGAATGATCCTAAAAATTATCTGAGTTCACCATGTAGCTTTATAGAAGCTAAGCGTTAATATGAATGTTCATTTTTTAAAATCGGATCGGTAGAACTGTTGTTACAGCGCAGAAATTTGCTCATTTGAATTTATTGCTCAAAAAATAAATTTATCTTTTGAATGCGTGGAGCGATTTCGATGAAACTTTAACTGGATACTTCTAGGAGTAATCCAAGCATTATAACGAAGAAAGAATTTTTTTATCTCGCTTGGTTCAAGAAATAATTAATAAAAATAACAAATAATTCTTGATTAAAATTTAATTATTTTCTTCACAAGGAATGATCCTAAAAATTATCTGAGTTCACCATGTAGCTTTATAGAAGCTAAGCGTTAATATGAATGTTCATTTTTTTTAATCGGATCGGTAGAACTGTAGTTACAGCGCAGAAATTTGCGTGCAAAATGCGTTTATTTTTGGCTGAACGTTCATATCCGGAGACTGAATTTATTGCTCAAAAAATAAATTTATCTTTTGAATGCGTGGAGCGATTTCGATGAAACTTTAACTGGATACTTCTAGGAGTAATCCAAGCATTATAGCGAAGAAAGAATTTTTTTATCTCGCTTGGTTCAAGAAATAATTAATAAAAATAACAAATAATTCTTGATTAAAATTTAATTATTTTCTTCACAAGGAATGATCCTAAAAATTATCTGAGTTCACCATGTAGCTTTATAGAAGCTAAGCGTTAATATGAATGTTCATTTTTTAAAATCGGATCGGTAGAACTGTAGTTACAGCGCAGAAATTTGCGTGCAAAATGCGTTTATTTTTGGCTGAAACGTTCATATCCGGAGACTTTGAATTTATTGCTCAAAAAATAAATTTATCTTTTGAATGCGTGGAGCGATTTCGATGAAACTTTAACTGGATACTTCTAGGTGTAATCCAAGCATTATAGCGAAGAAAGAATTTTTTTATCTCGCTTGGTTCAAGAAATAATTAATAAAAATAACAAATAATTCTTGATTAAAATTTAATTATTTTCTTCACAAGGAATGATCCTAAAAATTATCTGAGTTCACCATGTAGCTTTATAGAAGCTAAGCGTTAATATGAATGTTCATTTTTTAAAATCGGATCGGTAGAACTGAAGTTACAGCGCAGAAATTTGCGTGCAAAATGCGTTTATTTTTGGCTGAAACGTTCATATCCGGAGACTTTGAATTTATTGCTCAAAAAATAAATTTATCTTTTGAATGCGTGGAGCGATTTCGATGAAACTTTAACTGGATACTTCTAGGAGTAATCCAAGCATTATAGCGAAGAAAGAATTTTTTTATCTCGCTTGGTTCAAGAAATAATTAATAAAAATAACAAATAATTCTTGATTAAAATTTAATTATTTTCTTCACAAGGAATGATCCTAAAAATTATCTGAGTTCACCATGTAGCTTTATAGAAGCTAAGCGTTAATATGAATGTTCATATTTTAAAATCGGATCGGTAGAACTGTAGTTACAGCGCAGAAATTTGCGTGCAAAATGCGTTTATTTTTGGCTGAAACGTTCATATCCGGAGACTGAATTTATTGCTCAAAAAATAAATTTATCTTTTGAATGCGTGGAGCGATTTCGATGAAACTTTAACTGGATACTTCTAGGAGTAATCCAAGCATTATAGCGAAGAAAGAATTTTTTTATCTCGCTTGGTTCAAGAAATAATTAATAAAAATAACAAATAATTCTTGATTAAAATTTAATTATTTTCTTCACAAGGAATGATCCTAAAAATTATCTGAGTTCACCATGTAGCTTTATAGAAGCTAAGCGTTAATATGAATGTTCATTTTTTAAAATCGGATCGGTAGAACTGTAGTTACAGCGCAGAAATTTGCGTGCAAAATTCGTTTATTTTTGGCTGAAACGATCATATCCGGAGACTTTGAATTTATTGCTCAAAAAATAAATTTATCTTTTGAATGCGTGGAGCGATTTAGATGAAACTTTAACTGGATACTTCTAGGAGTAATCCAAGCATTATAGCGAAGAAAGAATTTTTTTATCTCGCTTGGTTCAAGAAATAATTAATAAAAATAACAAATAATTCTTGATTAAAATTTAATTATTTTCTTCACAAGGAATGATCCTAAAAATTATCTGAGTTCACCATGTAGCTTTATAGAAGCTAAGCGTTAATATGAATGTTCATTTTTTTAAATCGGATCGGTAGAACTGTAGTTACAGCGCAGAAATTTGCGTGCAAAATGCGTTTATTTTTGGCTGAAACGTTCATATCCGGAGACTTTGAATTTATTGCTCAAAAAATAAATTTATCTTTTGAATGCGTGGAGCGATTTCGATGAAACTTTAACTGGATACTTCTAGGAGTAATCCAAGCATTATAGCGAAGAAAGAATTTTTTTATCTCGCTTGGTTCAAGAAATAATTAATAAAAATAACAAATAATTCTTGATTAAAATTTAATTATTTTCTTCACAAGGAATGATCCTAAAAATTATCTGAGTTCACCATGTAGCTTTATAGAAGCTAAGCGTTAATATGAATGTTCATTTTTTAAAATCGGATCGGTAGAACTGTAGTTACAGCGCAGAAATTTGCGTGCAAAATGCGTTTATTTTTGGCTGAAACGTTCATATCCGGAGACTGAATTTATTGCTCAAAAAATAAATTTATCTTTTGAATGCGTGGAGCGATTTCGATGAAACTTTAACTGGATACTTCTAGGAGTAATCCAAGCATTATAGCGAAGAAAGAATTTTTTTATCTCGCTTGGTTCAAGAAATAATTAATAAAAATAACAAATAATTCTTGATTAAAATTTAATTATTTTCTTCACAAGGAATGATCCTAAAAATTATCTGAGTTCACCATGTAGCTTTATAGAAGCTAAGCGTTAATATGAATGTTCATATTTTAAAATCGGATCGGTAGAACTGTAGTTACAGCGCAGAAATTTGCGTGCAAAATGCGTTTATTTTTGGCTGAAACGTTCATATCCGGAGACTTTGAATTTATTGCTCAAAAATAACAAATAATTCTTGATTAAAATTTACAAGGAATGATCCTAAAAATTATCTGAGTTCACCATGTAGCTTTATAGAAGCTAAGCGTTAATATGAATGTTCATTTTTTAAAATCGAATCGGTAGAACTGTAGTTACAGCGCAGAAATTTGCGTGCAAAATGCGTTTATTTTTGGCTGAAACGTTCATATCCGGAGACTTTGAATTTATTGCTCAAAAAATAAATTTATCTTTTGAATGCGTGGAGCGATTTCGATGAAACTTTAACTGGATACTTCCTAGGAGTAATCCAAGCATTATAGCGAAGAAAGAATTTTTTTATCTCGCTTGGTTCAAGAAATAATTAATAAAAATAACAAATAATTCTTGATTAAAATTTAATTATTTTCTTCACAAGGAATGATCCTAAAAAATTATCTGAGTTCACCATGTAGCTTTATAGAAGCTAAGCGTTAATATGAATGTTCATATTTTAAAATCGGATCGGTAGAACTGTACTTACAGCGCAGAAATTTGCGTGCAAAATGCGTTTATTTTTGGCTGAAACGTTCCATATCCGGAGACTGAATTTATTGCTCAAAAAATAAATTTATCTTTTGAATGCGTGGAGCGCTTTCGATGAAACTTTAACTGGATACTTCTAGGAGTAATCCAAGCATTATAGCGAAGAAAAATTTTTTTTTATCTCGCTTGGTTCAAGAAATAATTAATAAAAATTACAAATAATTCTTGATTAAAATTTAATTATTTTCTTCACAAGGAATGATCCTAAAAATTATCTGAGTTCACCATGTAGCTTTATAGAAGCTAAGCGTTAATATGAATGTTCATTTTTTAAAATCGGATCGGTAGAACTGTAGTTTACAGCGCAGAAATTTGCGTGCAAAATGCGTTTATTTTTGGCTGAAACGTTCATATCCGGAGACTTTGAATTTATTGCTCAAAAAATAAATTTATCTTTTGAATGCGTGGAGCGATTTAGATGAAACTTTAACTGGATACTTCTAGGAGTAATCCAAGCATTATAGCGAAGAAAGAATTTTTTTATCTCGCTTGGTTTCAAGAAATAATTAATAAAAATAACAAATAATTCTTGATTAAAATTTAATTATTTTCTTCACAAGGAATGATCCTAAAAATTATCTGAGTTCACCATGTAGCTTTATAGAAGCTAAGCGTTAATATTAATGTTCATTTTTTTTAAATCGGATCGGTAGAACTGTAGTTACAGCGCAGAAATTTGCGTAAAAAAGGGGGTTAATTTTTGGCTGAACGTTCATATCCGGAGACTTTGAATTTATTGCTCAAAAAATAAATTTATCTTTTGAATGCGTGGAGCGATTTCGATGAAACTTTAACTGGATACTTCTAGGAGTAATCCAAGCATTATAGCGAAGAAAGAATTTTTTTATCTCGCTTGGTTCAAGAAATAATTAATAAAAATAACAAATAATTCTTGATTAAAATTTAATTATTTTCTTCACAAGGAATGATCCTAAAAATTATCTGAGTTCACCATGTAGCTTTATAGAAGCTAAGCGTTAATATGAATCTTCATTTTTTAAAATCGGATCGGTAGAACTGTAGTTACAGCGCAGAAATTTGCGTGCAAAATGCGTTTATTTTTGGCTGAAACGTTTCATATCCGGAGACTGAATTTATTGCTCAAAAAATAAATTTATCTTTTGAATGCGTGGTGCGATTTCGATGAAACTTTAACTGGATACTTCTAGGAGTAATCCAAGCATTATAGCGAAGAAAGAATTTTTTTATCTCGCTTGGTTCAAGAAATAATTAATAAAAATAACAAATAATTCTTGATTAAAATTTAATTATTTTCTTCACAAGGAATGATCCTAAAAATTATCTGAGTTCACCATGTAGCTTTATAGAAGCTAAGCGTTAATATGAATGTTTCATATTTTAAAATCGGATCGGTAGAACTGTAGTTACAGCGCAGAAATTTGCGTGCAAAATGCGTTTATTTTTGGCTGAAACGTTCATATCCGGAGACTTTGAATTTATTGCTCAAAAATAACAAATAATTCTTGATTAAAATTTAATTATTTTCTTCACAAGGAATGATCCTAAAAATTATCTGAGTTCACCATGTAGCTTTATAGAAGCTAAGCGTTAATATGAATGTTTCATTTATTAAAATCGGATCGGTAGAACTGTAGTTTACAGCGCAGAAATTTGCGTGCAAAATGCGTTTATTTTTGGCTGAAACGTTCATATCCGGAGACTTTGAATTTATTGCTCAAAAAATAAATTTATCTTTTGAATGCGTGGAGCGATTTCGATGAAACTTTAACTGGATACTTCTAGGAGTAATCCAAGCATTATAGCGAAGAAAGAATTTTTTTATCTCGCTTGGTTCAAGAAATAATTAATAAAATAACAAATAATTCTTGATTAAAATTTAATTATTTTCTTCACAAGGAATGATCCTAAAAATTATCTGAGTTCACCATGTAGCTTTATAGAAGCTAAGCGTTAATATGAATGTTTCATATTTTAAAATCGGATCGGTAGAACTGTACTTACAGCGCAGAAATTTGCGTGCAAAATGCGTTTATTTTTGGCTGAAACGTTCATATCCGGAGACTGAATTTATTGCTCAAAAAATAAATTTATCTTTTGAATGCGTGGAGCGCTTTCGATGAAACTTTAACTGGATACTTCTAGGAGTAATCCAAGCATTATAGCGAAGAAAAAATTTTTTTTATCTCGCTTGGTTCAAGAAATAATTAATAAAAATTACAAATAATTCTTGATTAAAATTTAATTATTTTCTTCACAAGGAATGATCCTAAAAATTATCTGAGTTCACCATGTAGCTTTATAGAAGCTAAGCGTTAATATGAATGTTCATTTTTTAAAATCGGATCGGTAGAACTGTAGTTACAGCGCAGAAATTTGCGTGCAAAATGCGTTTATTTTTGGCTGAAACGTTTCATATCCGGAGACTTTGAATTTATTGCTCAAAAAATAAATTTATCTTTTGAATGCGTGGAGCGATTTAGATGAAACTTTAACTGGATACTTCTAGGAGTAATCCAAGCATTATAGCGAAGAAAGAATTTTTTTATCTCGCTTGGTTCAACTAATAATTAATAAAAATAACAAATAATTCTTGATTAAAATTTAATTATTTTCTTCACAAGGAATGATCCTAAAAATTATCTGAGTTCACCATGTAGCTTTATAGAAGCTAAGCGTTAATATTAATGTTCATTTTTTTAAATCGGATCGGTAGAACTGTAGTTACAGCGCAGAAATTTGCGTAAAAAAGGGGGTTAATTTTTGGCTGAACGTTCATATCCGGAGACTTTGAATTTATTGCTCAAAAAATAAATTTATCTTTTGAATGCGTGGAGCGATTTCGATGAAACTTTAACTGGATACTTCTAGGAGTAATCCAAGCATTATAGCGAAGAAAGAATTTTTTTATCTCGCTTGGTTCAAGAAATAATTAATAAAAATAACAAATAATTCTTGATTAAAATTTAATTATTTTCTTCACAAGGAATGATCCTAAAAAATTATCTGAGTTCACCATGTAGCTTTATAGCAGCTAAGCGTTAATATGAATGTTCATTTTTTAAAATCGGATCGGTAGAACTGTAGTTACAGCGCAGAAATTTGCGTGCAAAATGCGTTTATTTTTGGCTGAAACGTTCATATCCGGAGACTTTGAATTTATTGCTCAAAAAATAAATTTATCTTTTGAATGCGTGGAGCGATTTCGATGAAACTTTAACTGGATACTTCTAGGAGTAATCCAAGCATTATAGCGAAGAAAGAATTTTTTTTATCTCGCTTGGTTCAAGAAATAATTAATAAAAATAACAAATAATTCTTGATTAAAATTTAATTATTTTCTTCACAAGGAATGATCCTAAAAATTATCTGAGTTCACCATGTAGCTTTATAGAAGCTAAGCGTTAATATGAATGTTCATTTTTTAAAATCGGATCGGTAGAACTGTAGTTACAGCGCAGAAATTTGCGTGCAAAATGCGTTTATTTTTGGCTGAAACGTTCATATCCGGAGGACTTTGAATTTATTGCTCAAAAAATAAATTTATCTTTTGAATGCGTGGAGCGATTTCGATGAAACTTTAACTGGATACTTCTAGGAGTAATCCAAGCATTATAGCGAAGAAAGAATTTTTTTATCTCGCTTGGTTCAAGAAATAATTAATAAAAATAACAAATAATTCTTGATTAAAATTTAATTATTTTCTTCACAAGGAATGATCCTAAAAATTATCTGAGTTCACCATGTAGCTTTATAGAAGCTAAGCGTTAATATGAATGTTCATTTTTTAAAATCGGATCGGTAGAACTGTAGTTACAGCGCAGAAATTTGCGTGCAAAATGCGTTTATTTTTGGCTGAAACGTTCATATCCGGAGACTTTGAATTTATTGCTCAAAAAATAAATTTATCTTTTGAATGCGTGGAGCGATTTCGATGAAACTTTAACTGGATACTTCTAGGAGTAATCCCAAGCATTATAGCGAAGAAAGAATTTTTTTATCTCGCTTGGTTCAAGAAATAATTAATAAAAATAACAAATAATTCTTGATTAAAATTTAATTATTTTCTTCACAAGGAATGATCCTAAAAATTATCTGAGTTCACCATGTAGCTTTATAGAAGCTAAGCGTTAATATGAATGTTCATTTTTTAAAATCGGATCGGTAGAACTGTAGTTACAGCGCAGAAATTTGCGTGCAAAATGCGTTTATTTTTGGCTGAACGTTCATATCCGGAGACTTTGAATTTATTGCTCAAAAAATAAATTTATCTTTTGAATGCGTGGAGCGATTTCGATGAAACTTTAACTGGATACTTCTAGGAGTAATCCAAGCATTATAGCGAAGAAAGAATTTTTTTATCTCGCTTGGTTCAAGAAATAATTAATAAAAATAACAAATAATTCTTGATTAAAATTTAATTATTTTCTTCACAAGGAATGATGCTAAAAAATTATCTGAGTTCACCATGTAGCTTTATAGAAGCTAAGCGTTAATATGAATGTTCATTTTTTAAAATCGGATCGGTAGAACTGTAGTTACAGCGCAGAAATTTGCGTGCAAAATTCGTTTATTTTTGGCTGAAACGATCATATCCGGAGACTTTGAATTTATTGCTCAAAAAATAAATTTATCTTTTGAATGCGTGGAGCGATTTAGATGAAACTTTAACTGGATACTTCTAGGAGTAATCCAATCATTATAGCGAAGAAAGAATTTTTTATCTCGCTTGGTTCAAGAAATAATTAATAAAAATAACAAATAATTCTTGATTAAAATTTAATTATTTTCTTCACAAGGAATGATCCTAAAAATTATCAGTTCACCATGTAGCTTTATAGAAGCTAAGCGTTAATATGAATGTTCATTTTTTTAAATCGGATCGGTAGAACTGTAGTTACAGCGCAGAAATTTGCGTGCAAAATGCGTTTATTTTTGGCTGAAACGTTCATATCCGGAGACTTTGAATTTATTGCTCAAAAAATAAATTTATCTTTTGAATGCGTGGAGCGATTTCGATGAAACTTTAACTGGATACTTCTAGGAGTAATCCAAGCATTATAGCGAAGAAAGAATTTTTTATCTCGCTTGGTTCAAGAAATAATTAATAAAAATAACAAATAATTCTTGATTAAAATTTAATTATTTTCTTCACAAGGAATGATCCTAAAAATTATCTGAGTTCACCATGTAGCTTTATAGAAGCTAAGCGTTAATATGAATGTTCATTTTTTTAAAATCGGATCGGTAGAACTGTAGTTACAGCGCAGAAATTTGCGTGCAAAATGCGTTTATTTTTGGCTGAAACGTTCATATCCGGAGACTTTGAATTTATTGCTCAAAAAATAAATTTATCTTTTGAATGCGTGGAGCGATTTCGATGAAACTTTTACTGGATACTTCTAGGAGTAATCCAAGCATTATAGCGAAGAAAGAATTTTTTTATCTCGCTTGGTTCAAGAAATAATTAATAAAAATAACAAATAATTCTTGATTAAAATTTAATTATTTTCTTCACAAGGAATGATCCTAAAAATTATCTGAGTTCACCATGTAGCTTTATAGAAGCTAAGCGTTAATATGAATGTTCATTTTTTAAAATCGGATCGGTAGAACTGTAGTTACAGCGCAGAAATTTGCGTGCAAAATGCGTTTATTTTTGGCTGAAACGTTCATATCCGGAGACTTTGAATTTATTGCTCAAAAAATAAATTTATCTTTTGAATGCGTGGAGCGATTTCGATGAAACTTTAACTGGATACTTCTAGGAGTAATCCAAGCATTATAGCGAAGAAAGAATTTTTTTATCTCGCTTGGTTCAAGAAATAATTAATAAAAATAACAAATAATTCTTGATTAAAATTTAATTATTTTCTTCACAAGGAATGATCCTAAAAATTATCTGAGTTCACCATGTAGCTTTATAGAAGCTAAGCGTTAATATGAATGTTCATTTTTTAAAATCGGATCGGTAGAACTGTAGTTACAGCGCAGAAATTTGCGTGCAAAATGCGTTTATTTTTGGCTGAAACGTTCATATCCGGAGACTTTGAATTTATTGCTCAAAAAATAAATTTATCTTTTGAATGCGTGGAGCGATTTCGATGAAACTTTAACTGGATACTTCTAGGAGTAATCCAAGCATTATAGCGAAGAAAGAATTTTTTTATCTCGCTTGGTTCAAGAAATAATTAATAAAAATAACAAATAATTCTTGATTAAAATTTAATTATTTTCTTCACAAGGAATGATCCTAAAAATTATCTGAGTTCACCATGTAGCTTTATAGAAGCTAAGCGTTAATATGAATGTTCATTTTTTAAAATCGGATCGGTAGAACTGTAGTTACAGCGCAGAAATTTGCGTGCAAAATGCGTTTATTTTTGGCTGAAACGTTCATATCCGGAGACTTTGAATTTATTGCTCAAAAAATAAATTTATCTTTTGAATGCGTGGAGCGATTTCGATGAAACTTTAACTGGATACTTCTAGGAGTAATCCAAGCATTATAGCGAAGAAAGAATTTTTTTATCTCGCTTGGTTCAAGAAATAATTAATAAAAATAACAAATAATTCTTGATTAAAATTTAATTATTTTCTTCACAAGGAATGATCCTAAAAATTATCTGAGTTCACCATGTAGCTTTATAGAAGCTAAGCGTTAATATGAATGTTCATTTTTTAAAATCGGATCGGTAGAACTGTAGTTACAGCGCAGAAATTTGCGTGCAAAATGCGTTTATTTTTGGCTGAAACGTTCATATCCGGAGACTTTGAATTTATTGCTCAAAAAATAAATTTATCTTTTGAATGCGTGGAGCGATTTCGATGAAACTTTAACTGGATACTTCTAGGAGTAATCCAAGCATTATAGCGAAGAAAGAATTTTTTTATCTCGCTTGGTTCAAGAAATAATTAATAAAAATAACAAATAATTCTTGATTAAAATTTAATTATTTTCTTCACAAGGAATGATCCTAAAAATTATCTGAGTTCACCATGTAGCTTTATAGAAGCTAAGCGTTAATATGAATGTTCATTTTTTAAAATCGGATCGGTAGAACTGTAGTTACAGCGCAGAAATTTGCGTGCAAAATGCGTTTATTTTTGGCTGAAACGTTCATATCCGGAGACTTTGAATTTATTGCTCAAAAAATAAATTTATCTTTTGAATGCGTGGAGCGATTTCGATGAAACTTTAACTGGATACTTCTAGGAGTAATCCAAGCATTATAGCGAAGAAAGAATTTTTTTATCTCGCTTGGTTCAAGAAATAATTAATAAAAATAACAAATAATTCTTGATTAAAATTTAATTATTTTCTTCACAAGGAATGATCCTAAAAATTATCTGAGTCACCATGTAGCTTTATAGAAGCTAAGCGTTAATATGAATGTTCATTTTTTAAAATCGGATCGGTAGAACTGTAGTTACAGCGCAGAAATTTGCGTGCAAAATGCGTTTATTTTTGGCTGAAACGTTCATATCCGGAGACTTTGAATTTATTGCTCAAAAAATAAATTTATCTTTTGAATGCGTGGAGCGATTTCGATGAAACTTTAACTGGATACTTCTAGGAGTAATCCAAGCATTATAGCCAAGAAAGAATTTTTTTATCTCGCTTGGTTCAAGAAATAATTAATAAAAATAACAAATAATTCTTGATTAAAATTTAATTATTTTCTTCACAAGGAATGATCCTAAAAATTATCTGAGTTCACCATGTAGCTTTATAGAAGCTAAGCGTTAATATGAATGTTCATTTTTTAAAATCGGATCGGTAGAACTGTAGTTACAGCGCAGAAATTTGCGTGCAAAATGCGTTTATTTTTGGCTGAAACGTTCATATCCGGAGACTTTGAATTTATTGCTCAAAAAATAAATTTATCTTTTGAATGCGTGGAGCGATTTCGATGAAACTTTAACTGGATACTTCTAGGAGTAATCCAAGCATTATAGCGAAGAAAGAATTTTTTTATCTCGCTTGGTTCAAGAAATAATTAATAAAAATAACAAATAATTCTTGATTAAAATTTAATTATTTTCTTCACAAGGAATGATCCTAAAAATTATCTGAGTTCACCATGTAGCTTTATAGAAGCTAAGCGTTAATATGAATGTTCATTTTTTAAAATCGGATCGGTAGAACTGTAGTTACAGCGCAGAAATTTGCGTGCAAAATGCGTTTATTTTTGGCTGAAACGTTCATATCCGGAGACTTTGAATTTATTGCTCAAAAAATAAATTTATCTTTTGAATGCGTGGAGCGATTTCGATGAAACTTTAACTGGATACTTCTAGGAGTAATCCAAGCATTATAGCGAAGAAAGAATTTTTTTATCTCGCTTGGTTCAAGAAATAATTAATAAAAATAACAAATAATTCTTGATTAAAATTTAATTATTTTCTTCACAAGGAATGATCCTAAAAATTATCTGAGTTCACCATGTAGCTTTATAGAAGCTAAGCGTTAATATGAATGTTCATTTTTTAAAATCGGATCGGTAGAACTGTAGTTACAGCGCAGAAATTTGCGTGCAAAATGCGTTTATTTTTGGCTGAAACGTTCATATCCGGAGACTTTGAATTTATTGCTCAAAAAATAAATTTATCTTTTGAATGCGTGGAGCGATTTCGATGAAACTTTAACTGGATACTTCTAGGAGTAATCCAAGCATTATAGCGAAGAAAGAATTTTTTTATCTCGCTTGGTTCAAGAAATAATTAATAAAAATAACAAATAATTCTTGATTAAAATTTAATTATTTTCTTCACAAGGAATGATCCTAAAAATTATCTGAGTTCACCATGTAGCTTTATAGAAGCTAAGCGTTAATATGAATGTTCATTTTTTAAAATCGGATCGGTAGAACTGTAGTTACAGCGCAGAAATTTGCGTGCAAAATGCGTTTATTTTTGGCTGAAACGTTCATATCCGGAGACTTTGAATTTATTGCTCAAAAAATAAATTTATCTTTTGAATGCGTGGAGCGATTTCGATGAAACTTTAACTGGATACTTCTAGGAGTAATCCAAGCATTATAGCGAAGAAAGAATTTTTTTATCTCGCTTGGTTCAAGAAATAATTAATAAAAATAACAAATAATTCTTGATTAAAATTTAATTATTTTCTTCACAAGGAATGATCCTAAAAATTATCTGAGTTCACCATGTAGCTTTATAGAAGCTAAGCGTTAATATGAATGTTCATTTTTTAAAATCGGATCGGTAGAACTGTAGTTACAGCGCAGAAATTTGCGTGCAAAATGCGTTTATTTTTGGCTGAAACGTTCATATCCGGAGACTTTGAATTTATTGCTCAAAAAATAAATTTATCTTTTGAATGCGTGGAGCGATTTCGATGAAACTTTAACTGGATACTTCTAGGAGTAATCCAAGCATTATAGCGAAGAAAGAATTTTTTTATCTCGCTTGGTTCAAGAAATAATTAATAAAAATAACAAATAATTCTTGATTAAAATTTAATTATTTTCTTCACAAGGAATGATCCTAAAAATTATCTGAGTTCACCATGTAGCTTTATAGAAGCTAAGCGTTAATATGAATGTTCATTTTTTAAAATCGGATCGGTAGAACTGTAGTTACAGCGCAGAAATTTGCGTGCAAAATGCGTTTATTTTTGGCTGAAACGTTCATATCCGGAGACTTTGAATTTATTGCTCAAAAAATAAATTTATCTTTTGAATGCGTGGAGCGATTTCGATGAAACTTTAACTGGATACTTCTAGGAGTAATCCAAGCATTATAGCGAAGAAATATTTTTTTTATCTCGCTTGGTTCAAGAAATAATTAATAAAAATAACAAATAATTCTTGATTAAAATTTAATTATTTTCTTCACAAGGAATGATCCTAAAAATTATCTGAGTTCACCATGTAGCTTTATAGAAGCTAAGCGTTAATATGAATGTTCATTTTTTAAAATCGGATCGGTAGAACTGTAGTTACAGCGCAGAAATTTGCGTGCAAAATACGTTTATTTTTGGCTGAAACGTTCATATCCGGAGACTTTGAATTTATTGCTCAAAAAATAAATTTATCTTTTGAATGCGTGGAGCGATTTCGATGAAACTTTAACTGGATACTTCGAGGAGTAATCCCAGCATTATAGCGAAGAAAGAATTTTTTTATCTCGCTTGGTTCAAGAAATAATTAATAAAAATAACAAATAATTCTTGATTAAAATTTAATTATTTTCTTCACAAGGAATGATCCTAAAAATTATCTGAGTTCACCATGTAGCTTTATAGAAGCTAAGCGTTAATATGAATGTTCATTTTTTAAAATCGGATCGGTAGAACTGTAGTTACAGCGCAGAAATTTGCGTGCAAAATGCGTTTATTTTTGGCTGAAACGTTCATATCCGGAGACTTTGAATTTATTGCTCAAAAAATAAATTTATCTTTTGAATGCGTGGAGCGATTTCGATGAAACTTTAACTGGATACTTCTAGGAGTAATCCAAGCATTATAGCGAAGAAAGAATTTTTTTATCTCGCTTGGTTCAAGAAATAATTAATAAAAATAACAAATAATTCTTGATTAAAATTTAATTATTTTCTTCACAAGGAATGATCCTAAAAATTATCTGAGTTCACCATGTAGCTTTATAGAAGCTAAGCGTTAATATGAATGTTCATTTTTTTAAATCGGATCGGTAGAACTGTAGTTACAGCGCAGAAATTTGCGTGCAAAATGCGTTTCATTTTTGGCTGAAACGTTCATATCCGGAGACTTTGAATTTATTGCTCAAAAAATAAATTTATCTTTTGAATGCGTGGAGCGATTTCGATGAAACTTTAACTCGATACTTCTAGGAGTAATCCAAGCATTATAGCGAAGAAAGAATTTTTTTATCTCGCTTGGTTCAAGAAATAATTAATAAAAATAACAAATAATTCTTGATTAAAATTTAATTATTTTCTTCACAAGGAATGATCCTAAAAATTATCTGAGTTCACCATGTAGCTTTATAGAAGCTAAGCGTTAATATGAATGTTCATTTTTTAAAATCGGATCGGTAGAACTGTAGTTACAGCGCAGAAATTTGCGTGCAAAATGCGTTTATTTTTGGCTGAAACGTTCATATCCGGAGACTTTGAATTTATTGCTCAAAAAATAAATTTATCTTTTGAATGCGTGGAGCGATTTCGATGAAACTTTAACTGGATACTTCTAGGAGTAATCCAAGCATTATAGCGAAGAAAGAATTTTTTTATCTCGCTTGGTTCAAGAAATAATTAATAAAAATAACAAATAATTCTTGATTAAAATTTAATTATTTTCTTCACAAGGAATGATCCTAAAAATTATCTGAGTTCACCATGTAGCTTTATAGAAGCTAAGCGTTAATATGAATGTTCATTTTTTAAAATCGGATCGGTAGAACTGTAGTTACAGCGCAGAAATTTGCGTGCAAAATGCGTTTATTTTTGGCTGAAACGTTCATATCCGGAGACTTTGAATTTATTGCTCAAAAAATAAATTTATCTTTTGAATGCGTGGAGCGATTTCGATGAAACTTTAACTGGATACTTCTAGGAGTAATCCAAGTATTATAGCGAAGAAAGAATTTTTTTATCTCGCTTGGTTCAAGAAATAATTAATAAAAATAACAAATAATTCTTGATTAAAATTTAATTATTTTCTTCACAAGGAATGATCCTAAAAATTATCTGAGTTCACCATGTAGCTTTATAGAAGCTAAGCGTTAATATGAATGTTCATTTTTTAAAATCGGATCGGTAGAACTGTAGTTACAGCGCAGAAATTTGCGTGCAAAATGCGTTTATTTTTGGCTGAAACGTTCATATCCGGAGACTTTGAATTTATTGCTCAAAAAATAAATTTATCTTTTGAATGCGTGGAGCGATTTCGATGAAACTTTAACTGGATACTTCTAGGAGTAATCCAAGCATTATAGCGAAGAAAGAATTTTTTTATCTCGCTTGGTTCAAGAAATAATTAATAAAAATAACAAATAATTCTTGATTAAAATTTAATTATTTTCTTCACAAGGAATGATCCTAAAAATTATCTGAGTTCACCATGTAGCTTTATAGAAGCTAAGCGTTAATATGAATGTTTATTTTTTAAAATCGGATCGGTAGAACTGTAGTTACAGCGCAGAAATTTGCGTGCAAAATGCGTTTATTTTTGGCTGAAACGTTCATAACCGGAGACTTTGAATTTATTGCTCAAAAAATAAATTTATCTTTTGAATGCGTGGAGCGATTTCGATGAAACTTTAACTGGATACTTCTAGGAGTAATCCAAGCATTATAGCGAAGAAAGAATTTTTTTATCTCGCTTGGTTCAAGAAATAATTAATAAAAATAACAAATAATTCTTGATTAAAATTTAATTATTTTCTTCACAAGGAATGATCCTAAAAATTATCTGAGTTCACCATGTAGCTTTATAGAAGCTAAGCGTTAATATGAATGTTCATTTTTTAAAATCGGATCGGTAGAACTGTAGTTACAGCGCAGAAATTTGCGTGCAAAATGCGTTTATTTTTGGCTGAAACGTTCATATCCGGAGACTTTGAATTTATTGTTCAAAAAATAAATTTATCTTTTGAATGCGTGGAGCGATTTCGATGAAACTTTAACTCGATACTTCTAGGAGTAATCCAAGCATTATAGCGAAGAAAGAATTTTTTTATCTCGCTTGGTTCAAGAAATAATTAATAAAAATAACAAATAATTCTTGATTAAAATTTAATTATTTTCTTCACAAGGAATGATCCTAAAAATTATCTGAGTTCACCATGTAGCTTTATAGAAGCTAAGCGTTAATATGAATGTTCATTTTTTAAAATCGGATCGGTAGAACTGTAGTTACAGCGCAGAAATTTGCGTGCAAAATGCGTTTATTTTTGGCTGAAACGTTCATATCCGCAAACTTTGAATTTATTGCTCAAAAAATAAATTTATCTTTTGAATGCGTGGAGCGATTTCGATGAAACTTTAACTGGATACTTCTAGGAGTAATCCAAGCATTATAGCGAAGAAAGAATTTTTTTATCTCGCTTGGTTCAAGAAATAATTAATAAATATAACAAATAATTCTTGATTAAAATTTAATTATTTTCTTCACAAGGAATGATCCTAAAAATTATCTGAGTTCACCATGTAGCTTTATAGAAGCTAAGCGTTAATATGAATGTTCATTTTTTAAAATCGGATCGGTAGAACTGTAGTTACAGCGCAGAAATTTGCGTGCAAAATGCGTTTATTTTTGGCTGAAACGTTCATATCCGGAGACTTTGAATTTATTGCTCAAAAAATAAATTTATCTTTTGAATGCGTGGAGCGATTTCGATGAAACTTTAACTGGATACTTCTAGGAGTAATCCAAGTATTATAGCGAAGAAAGAATTTTTTTATCTCGCTTGGTTCAAGAAATAATTAATAAAAATAACAAATAATTCTTGATTAAAATTTAATTATTTTCTTCACAAGGAATGATCCTAAAAATTATCTGAGTTCACCATGTAGCTTTATAGAAGCTAAGCGTTAATATGAATGTTCATTTTTTAAAATCGGATCGGTAGAACTGTAGTTACAGCGCAGAAATTTGCGTGCAAAATGCGTTTATTTTTGGCTGAAACGTTCATATCCGGAGACTTTGAATTTATTGCTCAAAAAATAAATTTATCTTTTGAATGCGTGGAGCGATTTCGATGAAACTTTAACTGGATACTTCTAGGAGTAATCCAAGCATTATAGCGAAGAAAGAATTTTTTTATCTCGCTTGGTTCAAGAAATAATTAATAAAAATAACAAATAATTCTTGATTAAAATTTAATTATTTTCTTCACAAGGAATGATCCTAAAAATTATCTGAGTTCACCATGTAGCTTTATAGAAGCTAAGCGTTAATATGAATGTTCATTTTTTAAAATCGGATCGGTAGAACTGTAGTTACAGCGCAGAAATTTGCGTGCAAAATGCGTTTATTTTTGGCTGAAACGTTCATATCCGGAGACTTTGAATTTATTGCTCAAAAAATAAATTTATCTTTTGAATGCGTGGAGCGATTTCGATGAAACTTTAACTGGATACTTCTAGGAGTAATCCAAGCATTATAGCGAAGAAAGAATTTTTTTATCTCGCTTGGTTCAAGAAATAATTAATAAAAATAACAAATAATTCTTGATTAAAATTTAATTATTTTCTTCACAAGGAATGATCCTAAAAATTATCTGAGTTCACCATGTAGCTTTATAGAAGCTAAGCGTTAATATGAATGTTCATTTTTTAAAATCGGATCGGTAAAACTGTAGTTACAGCGCAGAAATTTGCGTGCAAAATGCGTTTATTTTTGGCTGAAACGTTCATATCCGGAGACTTTGAATTTATTGCTCAAAAAATAAATTTATCTTTTGAATGCGTGGAGCGATTTCGATGAAACTTTAACTGGATACTTCTAGGAGTAATCCAAGCATTATAGCGAAGAAAGAATTTTTTTATCTCGCTTGGTTCAAGAAATAATTAATAAAAATAACAAATAATTCTTGATTAAAATTTAATTATTTTCTTCACAGGGAATGATCCTAAAAATTATCTGAGTTCACCATGTAGCTTTATATAAGCTAAGCGTTAATATGAATGTTCATTTTTTAAAATCGGATCGGTAGAACTGTAGTTACAGCGCAGAAATTTGCGTGCAAAATGCGTTTATTTTTGGCTGAAACGTTCATATCCGGAGACTTTGAATTTATTGCTCAAAAAATAAATTTATCTTTTGAATGCGTGGAGCGATTTCGATGAAACTTTAACTGGATACTTCTAGGAGTAATCCAAGCATTATAGCGAAGAAAGATTTTTTTTATCTCGCTTGGTTCAAGAAATAATTAATAAAAATAACAAATCATTCTTGATTAAAATTTAATTATTTTCTTCACAAGGAATGATCCTAAAAATTATCTGAGTTCACCATGTAGCTTTATAGAAGCTAAGCGTTAATATGAATGTTCATTTTTTAAAATCGGATCTGTAGAACTGTAGTTACAGCGCAGAAATTTGCGTGCAAAATGCGTTTATTTTTGGCTGAAACGTTCATATCCGGAGACTTTGAATTTATTGCTCAAAAAATAAATTTATCTTTTGAATGCGTGGAGCGATTTCGATGAAACTTTAACTGGATACTTCTAGGAGTAATCCAAGCATTATAGCGAAGAAAGAATTTTTTTATCTCGCTTGGTTCAAGAAATAATTAATAAAAATAACAAATAATTCTTGATTAAAATTTAATTATTTTCTTCACAAGGAATGATCCTAAAAATTATCTGAGTTCACCATGTAGCTTTATAGAAGCTAAGCGTTAATATGAATGTTCATTTTTTAAAATCGGATCGGTAGAACTGTAGTTACAGCGCAGAAATTTGCGTGCAAAATGCGTTTATTTTTGGCTGAAACGTTCATATCCGGAGACTTTGAATTTATTGCTCAAAAAATAAATTTATCTTTTGAATGCGTGGAGCGATTTCGATGAAACTTTAACTGGATACTTCTAGGAGTAATCCAAGCATTATAGCGAAGAAAGAATTTTTTTATCTCGCTTGGTTCAAGAAATAATTAATAAAAATAACAAATAATTCTTGATTAAAATTTAATTATTTTCTTCACAAGGAATGATCCTAAAAATTATCTGAGTTCACCATGTAGCTTTATAGAAGCTAAGCGTTAATATGAATGTTCATTTTTTAAAATCGGATCGGTAGAACTGTAGTTACAGCGCAGAAATTTGCGTGCAAAATGCGTTTATTTTTGGCTGAAACGTTCATATCCGGAGACTTTGAATTTATTGCTCAAAAAATAAATTTATCTTTTGAATGCGTGGAGCGATTTCGATGAAACTTTAACTGGATACTTCTAGGAGTAATCCAAGCATTATAGCGAAGAAAGAATTTTTTTATCTCGCTTGGTTCAAGAAATAATTAATAAAAATAACAAATAATTCTTGATTAAAATTTAATTATTTTCTTCACAAGGAATGATCCTAAAAATTATCTGAGTTCACCATGTAGCTTTATAGAAGCTAAGCGTTAATATGAATGTTCATTTTTTAAAATCGGATCGGTAGAACTGTAGTTACAGCGCAGAAATATGCGTGCAAAATGCGTTTATTTTTGGCTGAAACGTTCATATCCGGAGACTTTGAATTTATTGCTCAAAAAATAAATTTATCTTTTGAATGCGTGGAGCGATTTCGATGAAACTTTAACTGGATACTTCTAGGAGTAATCCAAGCATTATAGCGAAGAAAGATTTTTTTTATCTCGCTTGGTTCAAGAAATAATTAATAAAAATAACAAATCATTCTTGATTAAAATTTAATTATTTTCTTCACAAGGAATGATCCTAAAAATTATCTGAGTTCACCATGTAGCTTTATAGAAGCTAAGCGTTAATATGAATGTTCATTTTTTAAAATCGGATCGGTAGAACTGTAGTTACAGCGCAGAAATTTGCGTGCAAAATGCGTTTATTTTTGGCTGAAACGTTCATATCCGGAGACTTTGAATTTATTGCTCAAAAAATAAATTTATCTTTTGAATGCGTGGAGCGATTTCGATGAAACTTTAACTGGATACTTCTAGGAGTAATCCAAGCATTATAGCGAAGAAAGAATTTTTTTTATCTCGCTTGGTTCAAGAAATAATTAATAAAAATAACAAATAATTCTTGATTAAAATTTAATTATTTTCTTCACAAGGAATGATCCTAAAAATTATCTGAGTTCACCATGTAGCTTTATAGAAGCTAAGCGTTAATATGAATGTTCATTTTTTAAAATCGGATCGGTAGAACTGTAGTTACAGCGCAGAAATTTGCGTGCAAAATGCGTTTATTTTTGGCTGAAACGTTCATATCCGGAGACTTTGAATTTATTGCTCAAAAAATAAATTTATCTTTTGAATGCGTGGAGCGATTTCGATGAAACTTTAACTGGATACTTCTAGGAGTAATCCAAGCATTATAGCGAAGAAAGAATTTTTTTATCTCGCTTGGTTCAAGAAATAATTAATAAAAATAACAAATAATTCTTGATTAAAATTTAATTATTTTCTTCACAAGGAATGATCCTAAAAATTATCTGAGTTCACCATGTAGCTTTATAGAAGCTAAGCGTTAATATGAATGTTCATTTTTTAAAATCGGATCGGTAGAACTGTAGTTACAGCGCAGAAATTTGCGTGCAAAATGCGTTTATTTTTGGCTGAAACGTTCATATCCGGAGACTTTGAATTTATTGCTCAAAAAATAAATTTATCTTTTGAATGCGTGGAGCGATTTCGATGAAACTTTAACTGGATACTTCTAGGAGTAATCCAAGCATTATAGCGAAGAAAGATTTTTTTTATCTCGCTTGGTTCAAGAAATAATTAATAAAAATAACAAATCATTCTTGATTAAAATTTAATTATTTTCTTCACAAGGAATGATCCTAAAAATTATCTGAGTTCACCATGTAGCTTTATAGAAGCTATGCGTTAATATGAATGTTCATTTTTTAAAATCGGATCGGTAGAACTGTAGTTACAGCGCAGAAATTTGCGTGCAAAATGCGTTTATTTTTGGCTGAAACGTTCATATCCGGAGACTTTGAATTTATTGCTCAAAAAATAAATTTATCTTTTGAATGCGTGGAGCGATTTCGATGAAACTTTAACTGGATACTTCTAGGAGTAATCCAAGCATTATAGCGAAGAAAGAATTTTTTTATCTCGCTTGGTTCAAGAAATAATTAATAAAAATAACAAATAATTCTTGATTAAAATTTAATTATTTTCTTCACAAGGAATGATCCTAAAAATTATCTGAGTTCACCATGTAGCTTTATAGAAGCTAAGCGTTAATATGAATGTTCATTTTTTAAAATCGGATCGGTAGAACTGTAGTTACAGCGCAGAAATTTGCGTGCAAAATGCGTTTATTTTTGGCTGAAACGTTCATATCCGGAGACTTTGAATTTATTGCTCAAAAAATAAATTTATCTTTTGAATGCGTGGAGCGATTTCGATGAAACTTTAACTGGATACTTCTAGGAGTAATCCAAGCATTATAGCGAAGAAAGAATTTTTTTATCTCGCTTGGTTCAAGAAATAATTAATAAAAATAACAAATAATTCTTGATTAAAATTTAATTATTTTCTTCACAAGGAATGATCCTAAAAATTATCTGAGTTCACCATGTAGCTTTATAGAAGCTAAGCGTTAATATGAATGTTCATTTTTTAAAATCGGATCGGTAGAACTGTAGTTACAGCGCAGAAATTTGCGTGCAAAATGCGTTTATTTTTGGCTGAAACGTTCATATCCGGAGACTTTGAATTTATTGCTCAAAAAATAAATTTATCTTTTGAATGCGTGGAGCGATTTCGATGAAACTTTAACTGGATACTTCTAGGAGTAATCCAAGCATTATAGCGAAGAAAGAATTTTTTTATCTCGCTTGGTTCAAGAAATAATTAATAAAAATAACAAATAATTCTTGATTAAAATTTAATTATTTTCTTCACAAGGAATGATCCTAAAAATTATCTGAGTTCACCATGTAGCTTTATAGAAGCTAAGCGTTAATATGAATGTTCATTTTTTAAAATCGGATCGGTAGAACTGTAGTTACAGCGCAGAAATTTGCGTGCAAAATGCGTTTATTTTTGGCTGAAACGTTCATATCCGGAGACTTTGAATTTATTGCTCAAAAAATAAATTTATCTTTTGAATGCGTGGAGCGATTTCGATGAAACTTTAACTGGATACTTCTAGGAGTAATCCAAGCATTATAGCGAAGAAAGAATTTTTTTATCTCGCTTGGTTCAAGAAATAATTAATAAAAATAACAAATAATTCTTGATTAAAATTTAATTATTTTCTTCACAAGGAATGATCCTAAAAATTATCTGAGTTCACCATGTAGCTTTATAGAAGCTAAGCGTTAATATGAATGTTCATTTTTTAAAATCGGATCGGTAGAACTGTAGTTACAGCGCAGAAATTTGCGTGCAAAATGCGTTTATTTTTGGCTGAAACGTTCATATCCGGAGACTTTGAATTTATTGCTCAAAAAATAAATTTATCTTTTGAATGCGTGGAGCGATTTCGATGAAACTTTAACTGGATACTTCTAGGAGTAATCCAAGCATTATAGCGAAGAAAGAATTTTTTTATCTCGCTTGGTTCAAGAAATAATTAATAAAAATAACAAATAATTCTTGATTAAAATTTAATTATTTTCTTCACAAGGAATGATCCTAAAAATTATCTGAGTTCACCATGTAGCTTTATAGAAGCTAAGCGTTAATATGAATGTTCATTTTTTAAAATCGGATCGGTAGAACTGTAGTTACAGCGCAGAAATTTGCGTGCAAAATGCGTTTATTTTTGGCTGAAACGTTCATATCCGGAGACTTTGAATTTATTGCTCAAAAAATAAATTTATCTTTTGAATGCGTGGAGCGATTTCGATGAAACTTTAACTGGATACTTCTAGGAGTAATCCAAGCATTATAGCGAAGAAAGAATTTTTTTATCTCGCTTGGTTCAAGAAATAATTAATAAAAATAACAAATAATTCTTGATTAAAATTTAATTATTTTCTTCACAAGGAATGATCCTAAAAATTATCTGAGTTCACCATGTAGCTTTATAGAAGCTAAGCGTTAATATGAATGTTCATTTTTTAAAATCGGATCGCTAGAACTGTAGTTACAGCGCAGAAATTTGCGTGCAAAATGCGTTTATTTTTGGCTGAAACGTTCATATCCGGAGACTTTGAATTTATTGCTCAAAAAATAAATTTATCTTTTGAATGCGTGGAGCGATTTCGATGAAACTTTAACTGGATACTTCTAGGAGTAATCCAAGCATTATAGCGAAGAAAGAATTTTTTTATCTCGCTTGGTTCAAGAAATAATTAATAAAAATAACAAATAATTCTTGATTAAAATTTAATTATTTTCTTCACAAGGAATGATCCTAAAAATTATCTGAGTTCACCATGTAGCTTTATAGAAGCTAAGCGTTAATATGAATGTTCATTTTTTAAAATCGGATCGGTAGAACTGTAGTTACAGCGCAGAAATTTGCGTGCAAAATGCGTTTATTTTTGGCTGAAACGTTCATATCCGGAGACTTTGAATTTATTGCTCAAAAAATAAATTTATCTTTTGAATGCGTGGAGCGATTTCGATGAAACTTTAACTGGATACTTCTAGGAGTAATCCAAGCATTATAGCGAAGAAAGAATTTTTTTATCTCGCTTGGTTCAAGAAATAATTAATAAAAATAACAAATAATTCTTGATTAAAATTTAATTATTTTCTTCACAAGGAATGATCCTAAAAATTATCTGAGTTCACCATGTAGCTTTATAGAAGCTAAGCGTTAATATGAATGTTCATTTTTTAAATCGGATCGGTACAACTGTAGTTACAGCGCAGAAATTTGCGTGCAAAATGCGTTTATTTTTGGCTGAACGTTCATATCCGGAGACTTTGAATTTATTGCTCAAAAAATAAATTTATCTTTTGAATGCGTGGAGCGATTTCGATGAAACTTTAACTGGATACTTCTAGGAGTAATCCAAGTATTATAGCGAAGAAAGAATTTTTTTATCTCGCTTGGTTCAAGAAATAATTAATAAAAATAACAAATAATTCTTGATTAAAATTTAATTATTTTCTTCACAAGGAATGATCCTAAAAATTATCTGAGTTCACCATGTAGCTTTATAGAAGCTAAGCGTTAATATGAATGTTCATTTTTTAAAATCGGATCGGTAGAACTGTAGTTACAGCGCAGAAATTTGCGTGCAAAATGCGTTTATTTTTGGCTGAAACGTTCATATCCGGAGACTTTGAATTTATTGCTCAAAAAATAAATTTATCTTTTGAATGCGTGGAGCGATTTCGATGAAACTTTAACTGGATACTTCTAGGAGTAATCCAAGCATTATAGCGAAGAAAGAATTTTTTTATCTCGCTTGGTTCAAGAAATAATTAATAAAAATAACAAATAATTCTTGATTAAAATTTAATTATTTTCTTCACAAGGAATGATCCTAAAAATTATCTGAGTTCACCATGTAGCTTTATAGAAGCTAAGCGTTAATATGAATGTTCATTTTTTAAAATCGGATAGGTAGAACTGTAGTTACAGCGCAGAAATTTGCGTGCAAAATGCGTTTATTTTTGGCTGAAACGTTCATATCCGGAGACTTTGAATTTATTGCTCAAAAAATAAATTTATCTTTTGAATGCGTGGAGCGATTTCGACGAAACTTTAACTGGATACTTCTAGGAGTAATCCAAGCATTATAGCGAAGAAAGAATTTTTTTATCTCGCTTGGTTCAAGAAATAATTAATAAAAATAACAAATAATTCTTGATTAAAATTTAATTATTTTCTTCACAAGGAATGATCCTAAAAATTATCTGAGTTCACCATGTAGCTTTATGGAAGTTAAGCGTTAATATGAATGTTCATTTTTTAAAATCGGATCGGTACAACTGTAGTTACAGCGCAGAAATTTGCGTGCAAAATGCGTTTATTTTTGGCTGAAACGTTCATATCCGGAGACTTTGAATTTATTGCTCAAAAAATAAATTTATCTTTTGAATGCGTGGAGCGATTTCGATGAAACTTTAACTGGATACTTCTAGGAGTAATCCAAGCATTATAGCGAAGAAAGAATTAATAATTAATAAAAATAACAAATAATTCTTGATTAAAATTTAATAATTTTCTTCACAAGGAATGATCCTAAAAATTATCTGAGTTCACCATGTAGCTTTATAGAAGCTAAGCGTTAATATGAATGTTCATTTTTTAAAATCGGATAGGTAGAACTGTAGTTACAGCGCAGAAATTTGCGTGCAAAATGCGTTTATTTTTGGCTGAAACGTTCATATCCGGAGACTTTGAATTTATTGCTCAAAAAATAAATGTATCTTTGAATGCGTGGAGCGATTTCGACGAAACTTTAACTGGATACTTCTAGGAGTAATCCAAGCATTATAGCGAAGAAAGAATTTTTTTATCTCGCTTGGTTCAAGAAATAATTAATAAAAATAACAAATAATTCTTGATTAAAATTTAATTATTTTCTTCACAAGGAATGATCCTAAAAATTATCTGAGTTCACCATGTAGCTTTATAGAAGCTAAGCGTTAATATGAATGTTCATTTTTTAAAATCGGATAGGTAGAACTGTAGTTACAGCGCAGAAATTTGCGTGCAAAATGCGTTTATTTTTGGCTGAAACGTTCATATCCGGAGACTTTGAATTTATTGCTCAAAAAATAAATTTATCTTTTGAATGCGTGGAGCGATTTCGACGAAACTTTAACTGGATACTTCTAGGAGTAATCCAAGCATTATAGCGAAGAAAGAATTTTTTTTATCTCGCTTGGTTCAAGAAATAATTAATAAAAATAACAAATAATTCTTGATTAAAATTTAATTATTTTCTTCACAAGGAATGATCCTAAAAATTATCTGAGTTCACCATGTAGCTTTATAGAAGCTAAGCGTTAATATGAATGTTCATTTTTTAAAATCGGATCGGTAGAACTGTAGTTACAGCGCAGAAATTTGCGTGCAAAATGCGTTTATTTTTGGCTGAAACGTTCATATCCGGAAACTTTGAATTTATAGCTCGAAAAATAAATTTATCTTTTGAATGCGTGGAGCGATTTCGATGAAACTTTAACTGGATACTTCTAGGAGTAATCCAAGCATTATAGCGAAGAAAGAATTTTTTTATCTCGCTTGGTTTAAGAAATAATTAATAAAAATAACAAATAATTCTTGATTAAAATTTAATTATTTTCTTCACAAGGAATGATCCTAAAAATTATCTGAGTTCACCATGTAGCTTTATAGAAGCTAAGCGTTAATATGAATGTTCATTTTTTAAAATCGGATCGGTAGAACTGTAGTTACAGCGCAGAAATTTGCGTGCAAAATGCGTTTATTTTTGGCTGAAACGTTCATATCCGGAGACTTTGAATTTATTGCTCAAAAAATAAATTTATCTTTTGAATGCGTGGAGCGATTTCGATGAAACTTTAACTGGATACTTCTAGGAGTAATCCAAGCATTATAGCGAAGAAAGAATTTTTTTATCTCGCTTGGTTCAAGAAATAATTAATAAAAATAACAAATAATTCTTGATTAAAATTTAATTATTTTCTTCACAAGGAATGATCCTAAAAATTATCTGAGTTCACCATGTAGCTTTATAGAAGCTAAGCGTTAATATGAATGTTCATTTTTTAAAATCGGATCGGTAGAACTGTAGTTACAGCGCAGAAATTTGCGTGCAAAATGCGTTTATTTTTGGCTGAAACGTTCATATCCGGAGACTTTGAATTTATTGCTCAAAAAATAAATTTATCTTTTGAATGCGTGGAGCGATTTCGATGAAACTTTAACTGGATACTTCTAGGAGTAATCCAAGCATTATAGCGAAGAAAGAATTTTTTTATCTCGCTTGGTTCAAGAAATAATTAATAAAAATAACAAATAATTCTTGATTAAAATTTAATTATTTTCTTCACAAGGAATGATCCTAAAAATTATCTGAGTTCACCATGTAGCTTTATAGAAGCTAAGCGTTAATATGAATGTTCATTTTTAAAATCGGATCGGTAGAACTGTAGTTACAGCGCAGAAATTTGCGTGCAAAATGCGTTTATTTTTGGCTGAAACGTTCATATCCGGAGACTTTGAATTTATTGCTCAAAAAATAAATTTATCTTTTGAATGCGTGGAGCGATTTCGATGAAACTTTAACTGGATACTTCTAGGAGTAATCCAAGCATTATAGCGAAGAAAGAATTTTTTTATCTCGCTTGGTTCAAGAAATAATAAATAAAAATAACAAATAATTCTTGATTAAAATTTAATTATTTTCTTCACAAGGAATGATCCTAAAAATTATCTGAGTTCACCATGTAGCTTCATAGAAGCTAAGCGTTAATATGAATGTTCATTTTTTAAAATCGGATCGGTAGAACTGTAGTTACAGCGCAGAAATTTGCGTGCAAAATGCGTTTATTTTTGGCTGAAACGTTCATATCCGGAGACTTTGAATTTATTGCTCAAAAAATAAATTTATCTTTTGAATGCGTGGAGCGATTTCGATGAAACTTTAACTGGATACTTCTAGGAGTAATCCAAGCATTATAGCGAAGAAAGAATTTTTTTATCTCGCTTGGTTCAAGAAATAATTAATAAAAATAACAAATAATTCTTGATTAAAATTTAATTATTTTCTTCACAAGGAATGATCCTAAAAATTATCTGAGTTCACCATGTAGCTTTATAGAAGCTAAGCGTTAATATGAATGTTCATTTTTTAAAATCGGATCGGTAGAACTGTAGTTACAGCGCAGAAATTTGCGTGCAAAATGCGTTTATTTTTGGCTGAAACGTTCATATCCGGAGACTTTGAATTTATTGCTCAAAAAATAAATTTATCTTTTGAATGCGTGGAGCGATTTCGATGAAACTTTAACTGGATACTTCTAGGAGTAATCCAAGCATTATAGCGAAGAAAGAATTTTTTTATCTCGCTTGGTTCAAGAAATAATTAATAAAAATAACAAATAATTCTTGATTAAAATTTAATTATTTTCTTCACAAGGAATGATCCTAAAAATTATCTGAGTTCACCATGTAGCTTTATAGAAGCTAAGCGTTAATATGAATGTTCTTTTTTTAAAATCGGATCGGTAGAACTGTAGTTACAGCGCAGAAATTTGCGTGCAAAATGCGTTTATTTTTGGCTGAAACGTTCATATCCGGAGACTTTGAATTTATTGCTCAAAAAATAAATTTATCTTTTGAATGCGTGGAGCGATTTCGATGAAACTTTAACTGGATACTTCTAGGAGTAATCCAAGCATTATAGAGAAGAAAGAATTTTTTTATCTCGCTTGGTTCAAGAAATAATTAATAAAAATAACAAATAATTCTTGATTAAAATTTAATTATTTTCTTCACAAGGAATGATCCTAAAAATTATCTGAGTTCACCATGTAGCTTTATAGAAGCTAAGCGTTAATATGAATGTTCATTTTTTAAAATCGGATCGGTAGAACTGTAGTTACAGCGCAGAAATTTGCGTGCAAAATGCGTTTATTTTTGGCTGAAACGTTCATATCCGGAGACTTTGAATTTATTGCTCAAAAAATAAATTTATCTTTTGAATGCGTGGAGCGATTTCGATGAAACTTTAACTGGATACTTCTAGGAGTAATCCAAGCATTATAGCGAAGAAAGAATTTTTTTATCTCGCTTGGTTCAAGAAATAATTAATAAAAATAACAAATAATTCTTGATTAAAATTTAATTATTTTCTTCACAAGGAATGATCCTAAAAATTATCTGAGTTCACCATGTAGCTTTATAGAAGCTAAGCGTTAATATGAATGTTCATTTTTTAAAATCGGATCGGTAGAACTGTAGTTACAGCGCAGAAATTTGCGTGCAAAATGCGTTTATTTTTGGCTGAAACGTTCATATCCGGAGACTTTGAATTTATTGCTCGAAAAATAAATTTATCTTTTGAATGCGTGGAGCGATTTCGATGAAACTTTAACTGGATACTTCTAGGAGTAATCCAAGCATTATAGCGAAGAAAGAATTTTTTTATCTCGCTTGGTTTAAGAAATAATTAATAAAAATAACAAATAATTCTTGATTAAAATTTAATTATTTTCTTCACAAGGAATGATCCTAAAAATTATCTGAGTTCACCATGTAGCTTTATAGAAGCTAAGCGTTAATATGAATGTTCATTTTTTAAAATCGGATCGGTAGAACTGTAGTTACAGCGCAGAAATTTGCGTGCAAAATGCGTTTATTTTTGGCTGAAACGTTAATATCCGGAGACTTTGAATTTATTGCTCAAAAAATAAATTTATCTTTTGAATGCGTGGAACGATTTCGATGAAACTTTAACTGGATACTTCTAGGAGTAATCCAAGCATTATAGCGAAGAAAGAATTTTTTTATCTCGCTTGGTTCAAGAAATAATTAATAAAAATAACAAATAATTCTTGATTAAAATTTAATTATTTTCTTCACAAGGAATGATCCTAAAAATTATCTGAGTTCACCATGTAGCTTTATAGAAGCTAAGCGTTAATATGAATGTTCATTTTTTAAAATCGGATCGCTAGAACTGTAGTTACAGCGAAGAAATTTGCGTGCAAAATGCGTTTATTTTTGGCTGAAACGTTCATATCCGGAGACTTTGAATTTATTGCTCAAAAAATAAATTTATCTTTTGAATGCGTGGAGCGATTTCGATGAAACTTTAACTGGATACTTCTAGGAGTAATCCAAGCATTATAGCGAAAAAAGAATTTTTTTATCTCGCTTGGTTCAAGAAATAATTAATAAAAATAACAAATAATTCTTGATTAAAATTTAATTATTTTCTTCACAAGGAATGATCCTAAAAATTATCTGAGTTCACCATGTAGCTTTATAGAAGCTAAGCGTTAATATGAATGTTCATTTTTTAAAATCGGATCGGTAGAACTGTAGTTACAGCGCAGAAATTTGCGTGCAAAATGCGTTTATTTTTGGCTGAAACGTTCATATCCGGAGACTTTGAATTTATTGCTCAAAAATAAATTTATCTTTTGAATGCGTGGAGCGATTTCGATGAAACTTTAACTGGATACTTCTAGGAGTAATCCAAGCATTATAGCGAAGAAAGAATTTTTTTATCTCGCTTGGTTCAAGAAATAATTAATAAAAATAACAAATAATTCTTGATTAAAATTTAATTATTTTCTTCACAAGGAATGATCCTAAAAATTATCTGAGTTCACCATGTAGCTTTATAGAAGCTAAGCGTTAATATGAATGTTCATTTTTTAAAATCGGATCGGTAGAACTGTAGTTACAGCGCAGAAATTTGCGTGCAAAATGCGTTTATTTTTGGCTGAAACGTTCATATCCGGAGACTTTGAATTTATTGCTCAAAAAATAAATTTATCTTTTGAATGCGTGG
>CAUOPU010000065.1:0-57245 GCA_963457615.1 Nicrophorus investigator | reverse complement strand
CGGAGAGCGTAACCACCAATACCAACCTTTGTCTTTACTTAGGTTGGCACTCTCGTACGTATTGTTGTCAATAGCGCCTTGCGTAGGCTTAGCAATACGGCTAGCATCCGAAGTGAATAAGTCCCACTTAGTACCGTCGACAGCACCATCAACAGCCAAACCTACCTCGCTCAAGCTTGGTAAAAATACTTTGCTTGTTACAACTTCTGTTCCTCCACCGTCAACGCTCGGTTTATTAACGGTTTGATTGACACTAGGCAACATAGCGACAAACTCCGCAGGGAAGTAACTTAAAAAACCTGCCTTGTCGGTATATGGGTTATACGTAACATCGCTACCTGTAGGTGGTGCATCTGCAGCATGCTTAGCTTTGTACCAGTTTTTTGCCGCCGAGCTATTAGCCCATTGCAGTAAGTTAGATAGCGCGTAGTTGTTGTTACCGTAGCTTTTACGGTTAGAATCACTGTTGGTAGCTTCTTTGGCGTCAAACGCCATTAGCCCAATGATGCGCTCTGTAATTACAGGTATATGTCCGGCAGGGTAGCCCGGATGGTTCTCTTTAGATCCGATTTGTAAAATGATTTCTTCGCCGTTGAATTTCTTTGCGCCCTGCACACGCAATAGACTGCCGACAGCTAAACTTTTTAATGTAGCCATTAACTTCACTCCTCAAAAATTTTTAAATACAGTTGTTGCATGTTTTTTCTTAAAAAATATGTGTCACCATGACTAACGTGACCTAACCAACTATTCCAACTCTTGCTAATGTCTTCGGCTTTTAACGTTCCCTCTTTGTACCGCTTCTCAAAATGTTTCAACTTCCTTCTCATTCTTTCTTTACTCGCCCGGCGCACCTTCTTGACTATTTTGCCACTACTAGTCAGATAGATGTGGTAACCCAAGAAGTCTATGCCGTGACGTATAGGGAAGATATGAGATTTATGATTAAGCGTAAGTTTGAGGTCACGCAAAAACTCAATGATTTTCTTTTTGCAATACTGCAAGTAAGCCTTGTCGTGAGATATCAATACAAAGTCGTCCATATATCGTAAATAGAACTTGATACCCAACTTCTCTTTTATGAAATGGTCAAAAGCTGACAAGTAAAACAAGGAAAATAATTGACTAGTTTGATTACCTAAAGGCAAACCTTTACCCGGTGTGCTACAGGTACTATCAATAATATAACATAGCAAGTCATACACTCGAGCGTCTGGAATGTAGGACTTAACCATGCCTTTAAGTATTTCATGATCGATAGAATCGAAATACTTTTCTATGTCGCATTTAAGCACGTAGCTTTCCATACCGTTGTCTCGGTAAGCGCGCCTCATAAATTGTTCGGTTCGTTGTAAAGCTGCATGCACGCCTTTCCCTTTACGGCAGGCGAAGTTATCGTAAATAAAATGCCTTTCAAACAAAGGACTTACAACATTATCGCAAAGGGACCTTTGCACAACTTTATCGCGGAAACTAATACTTTTAATAATACGCTCTTTAGGTTCTTTTATTTTAAAGACGTTGTAGTCGCCTGGTCTGTAAGCGCCAGATAGTAATTCTTCCTGCAATGCGCTAACGTTTGTCGTAGCTGATTGCACGAATTGGCAAGTAGATGTTTTCCACCGTTTGCCTCTACAACAGTCTTTGTAAGCATTAAATAGATTTTCATAATCAGACATGATAGTAAAATACAAATTAAATACCTATCGCTAATAACTCCTTCAGCTTTTTGCAGTCGGAGTGTCGACAGCCTTATTTTCGCGGTTACCCGCAGGATATGTCCTCCTTTGACATTTGCACCTTTGTTCACCTTGCGGCTACTACGTTTCGGCTTTTTACGCAAATCGGGGCGGAACCCGTTGTTACCATTGTACGCATTGTTGTTGTTACGAGTACCATCAGAGTTCACGTTACGCACGTTGTTCGAGTTCGACACATTCGGAGACTACAGGACATACCCTATAATGTTAGGCTAGCAACTTCGAGTAGCGCTCCTTATCTTTATGATACATATGAGCAACAATCTTTTTGGCGTCACTCAATGGTCGCGCAACTAAACTAACTTCCCTTGCAGTTAAATATCCGCGGTTTTCCGATAAGCGTAACCAAAATTCTAGCCGCTTAGTTCGCGAAATGAATTTTCTTTGCAAAGCTCGTCTTTCTATATAGTCACTCTCGCACTCCACCAAAATATCATAAAACTCATTGCCTAACTCCAACAAACTTAAAGCGTCCGCCAAAAAGGGGTTGCTTACAGAAAACCTAACTCTTTTAGGATATTTATCTATATTATCTGTATACCTTAAAATACAATCAATCACTTTCTCTACGCGTGATAAAAATACGATTGTATTCTCTTTCCTTCTGTTAGCGGTGTTCCTCAATTTAGTTGAGCACCTCGCTAGTAGCGTTGTATGTGGTGTATGCTTTTGGTACAAAATTAGCAGTGCCATCAGGTTTTTTATTCTTGCGGTCAACTGTTAATGTGCTACGCGTAATGACAGCACCTTTTTTATAGCCGTTAGTCAGCGGGGTAGACAAGTTGGCTACGTTACCAGTAGACGATGTAACAATAAGATTTTCTGCATGTGTGTCATCAAATATAATGTATTCTACGCCCACATCTAACGTTTCAGCATCTATAGCTACCGACTTAGCTTGCGGCTCAGTAGCTGTAACAATATACGTATCACCGTGCAAAATTTTTATGTTTTGAGGGGTAGCCGCATCAAAAGAATCGAAGAAAGAATTGCCGTCTGTTTTACCGTCTAGCTCCATTTGAATCATAATACGTTGTATAGCAGCTAGAGACATTTCTACTTTTCCGTCAACAATTTTTATTGATTCTTCGCACTCTTCATTAAGCGCAGTCACCCAAGTTTTAACATCGTTGATTTGGCGGTCCACATAATCTTTAGTAGCGTTAACGATAGATGGGTCGATGTTTATCGCTATAACATCTGCGTTACTCACTTCAACCACAAAATTAATGATACTCTGTTTTCCAGTACCTTCCGTTAACAGCGGTTGGTACGTATCTGGATAGTTTGATATCGCTATCAAATCTCCTTCGTCGTCCAACAGACCTACCTCGCGAATCGTAAATCCTCCGACATTAAACGGAATGATAAGTTCGTACGTTAGGTAGTTAGGGTTTTTCGGATCTAGCACAACATCGTTAATAGTGCCTCTCCACTTTTCTTTTCTTAGGGATGTCATACTCTCATTAACTTGACTGCCATCCTCTCCGACAGCAAATTGAGTTATGTTAACCATCCCACCAGTTGCGGCCGCTTCGACAATTTTTTTCTTGCCGAGAGCGGTAGTATACGTTTCGTATTTAGCCATTAGTCACTACTCCTTTAGGTTTTATAGTCAACGCATCGAATTGATACATTGCCATACCAATAATATTTTTGTTACGTATATTAGTATACACAGGTTTTTTGGGCATTACTACAAAACTATCAGCACCATAAGATATGGCGGCTGTCGTAACTTTTGTACGAATATCGCTAAACTTAGGATATGCAGGCATCAGCGTGTTGACGTCACCACCGATGGTAACAGCTCCTAAGTAGAGATTGTGATAATGAGTTTTATCGCTGACATAACCAATATGAGCAGGCTTGTACTTCTCTAGCATCTCAATCATTGCTTTTTGGTCATAGCCTTCGCCGCTCATTTTAATAACGATCTCTATCATGTAGTCATTGTAATGTTCGATTATTTCTACACTACCGTTAGGCACATACATATTGAGCAGTCGCTCTAACCGATATTTATTCATGCGTTGGTTAGCATTAAGCGCGGCAGTTATAGCTGCTTGTCTACTACTCAAATCCGCCTTGCTGTCAGGCGTGATATCTAACACACTTTCCCACAATTGCACACTTACTTCGTCTGCCGTTAAAGGAGCACTAGCCCCTTGCAAACTGTAAATATATTGAGCCAAACTATCTACCGCAACACCAATGGAATTAAAGACACTCAAGTTATAATAATCATCATTGTAAAAAGGAGTTACCTGGCGTAGCATCCAATCTGCAAAAGGGCTTGTAATAATATCGTTTTTAAGCGTCATTTATTACTACCTCCTCTACTACAGCGCGTTCACCTTGGCTCATTATTATGTTATCTACAGATCCATTAATTAAAAGGTTGCTGTAATCAATTACATCTGGACACTTAATGATAATGGCACCCACTTCATTAACTCGTATGATATCAACGGACGCTGTGTATTTGCTGACCGCTACAGCAATATCTTTTTTGAGATCTTCCACATCATCAGAAGTATGCTCTAGCGTAACACTTATCGTTAACGGCAAGATGTCTAGTGTACCGACAGTTACGTTAGCACCCACCGGAGCCATGCCATCCCCTAACCCATTAGTTGGGTCAATATAATTTTTAACGCGATTGATTAACTCCTCGCCAGCTACTTGACCGTTAGCGTCCGTTATCAACACTTTAACTGTGCCGCCACCATCCCAAAGCGGTTGCACGATAACAGCGCCTACACCATCTACTGATTTAGCCCACTTTTGATAGTCCGCTTTATTACCTGCTCCGTCACGTTCTCTTAAAGCCTCTAGCACTCGATACCTTAGTGAATCGTCATCTTCTTCGTTAGTTCCGTTACTGATAGGCGTGTTATTCATAACACTAGAGATGCCGTCTATACCTGTATCTATAACCGATATAGCGCCTTTGGGTATATTACCTGTCGTCCCGCCTATCGTAGCCTCAACCTTAGCTTCGACAGTACCTTCATCGCCTATTGTGTAATCGCCTACAATAACGTAAGCTTGGCTCTCTTTGGCATCATCGCCTATCGTATAAACTTTATGACCGTCGGGGATTGTTATGCCTGCATCTCCCGTAATAGTGATAGTACCTGAAGCTTTAGTTGGTTTTTTTCGTTCTATCGTCACTGTGTGGGCCCACAAATCTAAATCGCTACCCACAGCAGTCAAAGGATTGGCAGCACGTCGCAACTCCTGTAAATCAAACCCAGCGAATTTAGCTAAAGCCATAGCCACTGGTCTAGTGTGGTCGTACGCTAAATTACCTTCCGACGTATCAATGTCAGGAGGTAAAGCATTTAACATATCCTCGTGATACTCTTCTTCGCTTTTGGCTAATAGAGGCGGCGTCAGTTCTATCACATCAATTTTATTGTCCATGACCTGTAACAACTCCTAACATTTGGTTTATTGTGTCTCGTCCGTATATACTGTCTAACTCGAAACGCACATAACAGTTTGGCCCGTCCCAGCGGAAAGTAAATTGGCTTACGTCCACAGTGCGTTCATCTACCATTAAGGCTTCTGTTATACTTCGTTTTAATTCGCTCTCCGCTATTGGTTTAGGGTAACCCTTGCGTGCGATGGCTCGAAATTCGATGCCAATATCTGTACTATAAGCCGCTCGCTCGTACCTTTCTGTGGATAGGTTTTTTATTACCCACAGTAAGTAAGATGCCGCTCCTGTATCTTTTACCGTCCTGCCATTTGTAGTCATAATAATTTTGCCATCTACAAAATCATAGGCATATCCATTAATCAGCCTTACGTCTGCAGCATCTTGATTAGCAACATCTATCATTACATCCGGTGGTGTCATAACAGCATATTTCATTTTGCTCCTCCTTTGACATGAGATATTACCAGATAGGTATGGTTATCCCCCATTACCATACAAGCTACTCGGTCACCCGGCTTTAATATATTTTTCATCCTGTATGGATCACCAGCCTTGTCGTACCTGTCATAGTGCCCTTCACTTACGAGGTAATCACTTTTTGGGATGGCATGCGAAAAGCCATCAATACGTAACGATAAGTCACTTTGTATGGTCCCCAACACGTTTGTATTAGTAGGCAAGGCAGACTTACTAGCTTGTAATATCACATCGGTTAATGCGTTGATACCTATCATACATTACACTCCCTTCACATTTAATTGCATCTTGCCGCTACCGTCTCTTGTTACTGATTCTACGATACAAGGGACTGATGCTTGTTTTTCGTTTTCCATCGTCCCTATCGTGCCGGACGCTACCATAATTTTATCACCTTTGCGCAACAGCGGTATATCAGGATGGGTAATTGGGCGTGTCACCTGCACCTTGTTTCTTTCTTTGAGCATCGCGTTAGCCGTTTCAATGGCTTTGCTTGGCGTTTCATCACCGGAGATATAGACAACATCTTTAAATTTACCGAAGCGTCCGTCACCCTTCTTTACAGCGTGCACAGGAGGTCTTGTATCTCCTTGGGCGTTACTGAAAATAACGACCTCGGAAATAAAGTCGTCTGCAATGCTATGTTGGTCAGAACTAGACTCTACCGTGAAGTCAGTGATTTCATAAATAACTTTATTTGTACCTACCTTAACAATCTCCACTTCGTCATCATTACTTCTTGGCACATAACCGCCATGACCTTTGAGTGATGCTTCTTCCAACAAATCAACGCAAGCAGCCATTGGAGACTGCTTGTATATTTTTTTGTCTAGCCCTATAGATGGTCCATCAATACGCTTAACCTTAACGCCCGCGACTTTAAAGATATTACTCAAAGATGTCTTAACACTTTGCTTGTCCGGTAAATAGTAATGGTCGACACTACGCACTGCTGGATAGGTAGCTGGGTAAGCAGTGACATTTAACGTATGGTCAGCAGCGTTAGTTTGCCAGCTATAAAAAGACCCTTTGAATACCCTGGTTGTTACACCATCGAAAGTAGCGTTAACCTCTATGCGATAAGCCAAATACATCTTAGTGTGTAACCAACCAAATTCTTCGTCTTTAACGTTTTTGAGCGTGAGGCTTAGAGAGGAGCATAGTTCTCCTTCCATCTCTGCCAGTGACCAACTCTCTATCAATCTAGTGATATCCAGTATCTTGCCTGTAGGTGGTATGAGGCGAAAAGTATACACGGTAGACGTTAGGTCTACCTTATCCAAAAAAACTAAACTCATTTTATCCACTCCTTAGGTATTATCAATTTTTCACCAGGATAAATTAATTGCGGCTTTTTGCTACGCAACGTAGCTTTGTTAGCGTTATACAACTCCATGTACCGCGCGCCATTACCCACATATCTACGGGTTATATCCCAAAGGTTATCCCCGCTCTTCACGGTATAAGTAGTAGCTGCTGGCTTAGTTTCTCGCACAGGCGTTTTCGCTACTTTCTTCTCCGGTTCATATTTTTTGATTTCAAAACTACGTGCCTCAACAAGGTTTATATCATACGTAACGTGTCCGCCAGCACCACTAGAGTTCGGCGTATAAGACACGAAGTATACTACGCTATTAATGTCCGCTTCGGGAAAGATAAAGCGTAGCTTAGGTTTAAATGATGGTGTGTCATTCCACTTGGCAAGCATATGCTTTATCGATGCGGGCGTATGGTCATTCGCATTCATTTTTGTGCCCTGTCCAAAAAACATACCATTGACGACGTAGCTTTCCGGTACCCTACCTCTAGCTACATCAATAGTTCCTGATGCGACAGTTGTGAAGGATATACGTTCACTCCCCATCGTCACAAAAGAATCGGAAGGAGAAACGGGGAAATGTAGCTCTTCCCCAGTTTCCAAGTTTATTAAAATTACATCACTCATGTTGTTACCACCCCTCGATTGTTTAAGCTTTCTTTGATTTTTGTTGCTAGCGCCATTGCTATCTCATCGATGTCAACAGGGTTATCTTTGTTACCTATATTGACCTCGTCAATTTGTACAGTAATGCCGCCGCTTTGTAACGTATTGTTCTGCGCCCCTCCGTTGTTAGTGGTGGTCATGTTGTTGCTAGGCACAGATATACTAGAGCCTACAAGACCCCCGTCTGCATATGGTTGAACTCCCAGCATGCTACCTGCTTGATTGTATAATTCCAAAGCTCGGTCTCGTCGCTGTGCGGATAAAGGTATTATAACCTCTGGGCCCGCTTCTCCGACCAAACCTAAGTGAGGTTTAGAAATAAATCCACCATTAGCATACTTCGAAGCTTTACCTCCGCCTGCGCTACGACCTGCCTCTCGACCAATGGTAAAGCCAGAAGAAATGCTATCCCAAGCAGACCTAGCCCAGTTGCCTACCTCTGCCCACTTACCACTCCACCAAGATGGATCGAATAAAGTAGAGCTAATAGTATCTTTTACAGATTCCCAAATACTTGTAAAGCTAGCCCATTTCTCAGAAGTCCATTCACGAACTGCCTCCCACTTACCACTCCACCATTCGGCGTTGAATAATGTATTAGCTATACCTTCTAAAGCAGCGTCCCATACCTCGATGAAACCATCCCACTTTTCGGAAGTCCACGCTTTGACGCCGTCCCACTTAGCGCCCCACCATTCCGTGTTAAATATCGTATTCGCAATACTTTCCATTACGCTACCCCACACTTCGACAAAGCTCATCCACTTCTCGTTAGTCCAAGATTTAACGCTGTCCCACTTAGCGCCCCACCATTCGAGATTAAATAATGTCTCTGCTATCGGCTCCGTTATTGTGGCCCATACCTCTTTGAATCCTTCCCATTTAACCTTAGTCCAAGATTTAATGTCATCCCATTTAGTACCCCACCATTCGAGATTAAATAATGTCTCTGCTATCGGCTCCGTTATTGTGGCCCATACCTCTTTGAATCCTTCCCATTTAACCTTAGTCCAAGATTTAATGTCATCCCATTTAGTACCCCACCATTCGAGATTAAATAATGTCTCTGCTATCGGCTCCGTTATTGTGGCCCAAATTTCTTTGAAGCTATCCCACTTTCTGCTAGTCCAATTTTTTACGTTGGTCCACTTTTCATTCCACCAAGCGGCGCTGAATAACGTAGTCTCTAATACACCTAGGACATAACCAGCTTTATATGCCCACCAAGACGCGCTGAATACCGTAGAACTAGCGCTGTCTAGTACGTTATTCCAAATACCTTTGGTGTCAGACCATTTTTCGGAAGTCCAATTTTTAGTTTCTTCCCATTTACCTTTCCACCAAGAAGAATTGAATAACGTCTCCTCGATAGGTTCAACTGCCTTATTCCAAGTATCTTTAGTATCAGACCAAGCTTCAGATGCCCAATTCTTTGTATCGTCCCACTTATCTGACCACCAAGAAGAATTGAATAACGTCTCCTCGATAGGTTCTGTCGCCTTGTCCCAAACATCTTTGGTGTCAGACCACGCTTCGGATGCCCAGTCTTTTGTTTTATCCCATTTCTCTTGCCACCAAGAAGAATTGAATAACGTTTCCTTGATAGGCTCTGTCGCCTTGTCCCAAATGTTCTTCGTATCAGACCATGCTTCAGCGGCCCATCCTTTAGTTTTTTCCCATTTCTCTTGCCACCAAGATGCACTAAACAGACTATCTTCTAAAGAACTACCAAGCGCTCCTCCTCCAAGTCCGCCAGCAACACTACCTGCAACTCCACCTACAACGGTACCTACACCCGGCATCACAGCAGTACCAGCAGCCGCACCTAGTTTAGCGCCTGCCAAACTACCAGCTAATCCAGTGACGTCTTGCCCTACTGTATCTTTAGTTGTCGTAGCGAGTGTGCCTGCAGTTAAAACAGTACCTAGCACAGGCACTTTTTTTAATAACCCCTTCATCCCACCTTTAGGAGCCGCTTCGGCTACTTGCGGTATTACTCTAGGAGGCACAACAGGAGCAGTCGTACTCGGCGGCTTTATGGAACGGTAAGGACTAGGACCGGGTGCTACCGGCAACCCTCTCGCCCTATGCACATAGCCATCAGACGCCGAAGGTAACGAAGGTACTCTACCCGGCTTTATTGTTTCTGGGGTTCTTACAGTAGCTACAACAGGCGGTGTTACCTTAGGCACTTTACTACCTTTAAGATTGTCGCTCATTTTACCCGCTACATCTTTAAGTTTGCCAACACCTTTAGTCGTCACCGTTACAGCAGATGCTATAGGTTTGACAATACCTTTAACGATTTTACCGCCAATCAGTGCCGCACCGGTAGTTACAGCTGCAGCAGTAGCACCGCTACCCATAGCCTCGGAACTAAAGAGACCATGTTCTTTAATATCCTCACCAGTTTTGCCCCACAGTCCACCTATGCCGCTGACGCCCTCTTTAACTCCTAAGGCTATACCTTTAGCAAGCATAGAGCCTATCTCTACCCCTATGTCAATTACGAATGGCTTACCGCTACCTTCCCACCAGTCGCGCACAGCAGGGAACACCTTATCGTCTAATACACGATTAATGTCATCCGTGATAAATTTTATTTTCTCGCCTAAATCCATTTCCATGAATTTATCACTTTCTAGGTAGTTGTCTTTGATATGTGTAAATAAACCTTCAAAGCTACCTAGCACTGCTTCAGTAGCGTCGCGCCCGGCGTTAGATGCAACAGACTTCCACTTACCCCATTTGTCTTGGTTATTGTCTAACCAATCACTGACAGCTGATAATCTAGGTTTGATGGGATCAAGCATACCAGTACCAATCGCCCTCATAAACGAACCGCGGTAACCTTGTAAGGTGGACCATATACCTGATGCCGTTTTAGCTAACGCTGCCGCACCACCGTCGAAGGTAGTTTCGAGTTCATTAATCAAACCGTCAAACCCACCCATGCCAGCAATATCCTTTTTACCTACGTTCACACCGTAACCTTTTAGTTGTACAGTATTACCCATAGAGGCGGCAAACATAGCATTCATGGCATCCTCTGGTGTTGTACCTGGCGTAAGTGCTGACATGTCCGCCGCGATTTTAGTGAGGCGTTTAGCTTTATCAATATTCTTATCCGCCATAGATACTGCTGTAGTTAATGCTGGGAAAAGCTCCGGCGAACTAAACGGCGTACTATCGGCAAATTGCCCCATCCATGTCGTTAAATTTTTAGCTTCTTTTTGGTTACCGTCTAACCAGTGATTCATGGCCACTTCATAACGTTCCCAGTTTGCCGCCGCGCCTACCGTGGCTTCCCCTGCCGCTTTACCAGCAACAAAGCCTACACCTACCGTGATAGCTGCCGGAATGCTTACTAGCGACTGTTTAATCGCTCCTAACGTCCGCATTGTGCGGTCTACAACCGATACAGTGATACGCACTACTGGATGACTACGTATAGCGGCAATAGAACCTTTAATCTTATTAAGACCGCCTGTAGCTCTATCTACTAAACTCACTCTCATGCGCACTTGCATATCGTTAAGTCGCGTCACGCTACTACGCATGCCGTCAATCTGTTTCAACATCCTTTGGCCTGCATTGAGTTGCGGCTTGGATGCACGTTGCACCCTAGCTGCCGCACGAGCATTACGTTCGTTAAATGCCGCTAATCTTTCAGCTGAGCGAATAGCCTGTTCATTCGCTTTGACAGATTCACTACTCGCTTTACGTTGAGCCTCACCCAATCGTTTGGCCGCTTCTGCATTCATTGTTAACTTCCGAGCATTACGCTCTGCCGCTTCACCTGACTTAGTATTAGCATCTGCCGCTTTCTTCGTTTCTTCCGCCAATTTCTTAGCTTCTGTCGCCGCATCTTTCTTTGCTTTACTGTCACGCTCACTCGACTTAGTTTGTTTGTCGGCGCTCTTGGCTGCATCTGCCGCCGCCTTATCTACATCTTTTAACGCTGATGATAATCGCTTTAATGTGTCTTCGTATTTTGCGTCTACTGTTACAGGGATTTCTACGCGATATATTTCCGTTTTCATTTTTTCATATCCCTCCTACCTAATAAAAAAAGAGCGTATGCATTATGCACACACTCTTATAATATCATCATTACTTATTTGCCGCCGAACATAGATGCAATCGATTTAATCATAGCCTTGTCTCGTTCGACACGGTTAGATAAGTCTTTCGCAATTGCCGCATAGCAGAAACGTTGTACCCAATCGGGTTGTTGCAATATCTCGTTAGGATATTTGCCAGTACGGCAAAAAATCTCTGCCAACAACGCTGTCCTGCCTCCGGCGTCAATTAGTTTTTTACTAAGTCATCTTTTTCTTGTTCTTGTTGGATTGGGTCGCCGTTTTCATCCAGTCCAGATAGGCGCATGATACGGTTAGCAATATCTAGCTTTTCACCTGGTTTAAATACTTTGTCAATCATAATTAGTGGGCTCATAGCACCGATAGCTTTACGAGCTTCCTTGTTATCCCAAAGAGCTTGGGAATCATCAGGATGCGTACCCATGTGAATGACACGAGAGTTAAATTCAGATTCCTTGAAGTCATCACGACCGCGTAGACCTGCACGCGTCTTTGTATAGATGCTACTTTTTTTCGTAATCATTTCAATTTCTTCTTGCGATAAACCGCAGACACGGAATGCAAAAAGCTTCTTACCGTTACGCACAACTTCAATTGTTTCGTACTCATTTTGCCATTGTGAAGCTTCTTGTAAGTTGTCTAAGAACGTAGGTTCAATAGACAATACCTCTTCTTTTTTTAATTTTTCATTCGTCATATTACCGCTCCTCTTTAGTTAATTGTTAAAAGTTTGTTAAAAGCAAAAACGGCACCGCCTTAGCGTATGCCGTTTCATTATACATTATAAATCACGTATTAAGCAAGTTTATTAAGGACGTTGCCCGTGACCTGCTAAGCGACCACGGAATGAGAAGTCCGGACGGTCTCCCGGCGCCATCTTTTCGAAAACCATGCCAATCATTTCGTCATTGACGATAGCTTCGGTAAATGTCAATCGGGCGTTGTAGCCTGTAGGGATTGACCATTCTAACCACTGACCTGCTGCTTGGTAATCTGCATTCGTGAAGTTGACTTCCATGCGCCACTGATTGATAGTCGCCATTTCGTCGCCATCTTCGTTATACAGCATGCCATCTACGCCCGTTAAAATGTTACGTGGGTCCATCGTGCCGTCACCACTCACCACACGACTTGCAATGCGGGGCTCTGCGTTGACCGCGAAGCTCCATTCACGTGTTAAAATTTCTCCCGCTTGTACATCCGCTAGTGCTACCGTGTCAACGGGTACACATCGGTCAAATTCGTACCAACCATCTTGTGCCATACTATAACCTTCTTTCTTTTATTTGTGATTCCGTCATATTAGTAGCGGAATGGGAATGTAATATAAGCGCGCTCTAAGCCATCAAGGTCCACAAGGTTCTCGAACGTGAAATAAGCTGTATCTCCATGTGGTGGAGTTGTTGGGTCCTCAATCATTACGCCTGATTCTAATGCACCCTCGCGGATCATTTGGTTAATGATTTCAGTACCTTTAGAGCAAACTGTCATGCGGCCAGGCGCGCTATTACTTGTGTTGCGTCGCATTGTTTTGATTGTTGCCGCTACAATACGATCAATTAATTCGTAGCGTGTACGCACGCGTCGAATCTTCTTCCAACCTTCATCCTCGTCCTCAGCCGGAGACACTAGTGTATTGATACCGTATTCGATATCCACCAAATCGTCTTCGTTATAAGTGAACGAGAACAATCCACCCTTGGCCGCTTCCTCATATTCAAAGTCACTGAACACTTCAATGATTTCGATAGCACCTCGTACCGTTTTAAATGTCGGAGACGACAAGTAAGAACTAGAAGCAATCATGCCCGCTACACGAGCCGCCGATAATGCTCCAATGAAGTCACCTTGTGCTGTACGGAATCCATTGCCTACATACACAACAGCGAAGTCATTAAACGATTTCGCTACTTTGATTTTGTCTGCAAATTTGTCACCTGACTTACTGCCAAATATCGCCATAGCTCGGTAACCTGCTTCTAAGCGTTTACGTATGAACGTGTGGAACGCCGCTAATAGTGCAGGGTCTTCGCTGTCAGTGATAAGGTTATCATAGAACATTCGTTCCGATGTTTTAGCCGCTGTGATATAGTCGTCGTTCGTAACTTCTACCGCTTTAGCTCCCTCGAAAGTTTCTGTACCTTGCTTCAGTGATTCACCCGCTACAGATGACGTAATAAACTTACTTTGCTTGTTGATAGCTGCATTAACAGCATCAAGTTCTTTTTCGTCTTCTTCCACAGTTACAGCAATCGTTTCAAGATTGTACATTTTGTCGTTGCGTTTTTCGTTCACTAGCACTTCGTAAGTTTTTTCTTCAACGCCCTCGCGGATAACGACAGAAAATTCACGAGACGTTGGATAAATTACTTGCATGCTGATGCCCGTGTTTTCTCCGCTAGCTTTAGGTGCACTACCTGTAAGGGAATCCCCAGCACGAGTTACGTGCACGAATAGAGCGCCACCCTCGAATGCTTGCTCTACAACTTGTTGACCTTTACCGGTACCGAGTAGTTTTTTAAGTGTCGCTGGGTCTGATTCACTAGCTCCGATAGTCACCGTTTCATTCAACGGTCCCCAATCCACATCGACAACCGCATTGATTACACCTAGAGGGCGAGATACTAAGGCGTCGCCTCCTGCATTCTCCCAACGTGTATACACGCCTGGGCGCGCCTTTTGTTCGCCTAACTTAAACATTGGTCCTGCCATTGTTACACCAACCTTCTTTTTTATTTAGTTGCTTTCGCATTTAAAAACTTTTTGATTTCTGCTTTCGCTTCGCTACGCGTAAACGTTTGTTCTTCTTTACCGTAAAACGCACCGGCTACTGCAGCCGCTTCGCTGCCGAACGCTTCTGGGTTACCTAAAATATCTTGCACCGTGAATTTACGTTCGCCTGCAAATGACGTTGTTTGACTTACAGTCGCCTCGACTTTAGGGCTGTTAGCCGCAACCTTTACTTTAACATCTGCCATATTACTCACCTCCTTGTACATCTGCCACACCTACTAAATTATCAACATCTTTTATTTTAGCGTGTTTTAACGGATCACTGTGTGACCGCTTGAGTATACCGTACTCGACAGTCATTGTAACTTGACCCTCTGTAAAAGGATTGTACCCGTCATTAACGACGCAATCCAATATACGAGCCGGTGACTTATCGGACAGATACAATCTATTCAATAATACCATATCACGCATGATTAACTCACATATTTCTTTGCGTTTTGCCGCGTCTAACGTAATGACATGCGCTTTGAGCTCCGCGGTTACCCACGCTCCCCAAGTTGTAGGCACAGTCTTAGTTACAGATTGCTGGCGCCAATACACAGCAGGGCTGTCATCTGTGGGTAGCCACGTAGTCGGGTTGACTTGCACATTTGGATGGTTATGCGATGTATAATAGTTCACCGCTTCGATTGGATCAGGCGCAACTTCATTATGCAACAGCCAATCTAAAGCTATGCACTCGAAGCGGACACACTTAGCAAGATACTCCCAATCCTCCAAATATACATCTTCCGTTATCGACAAGTAGTTAAGGTAATACGGTGTGTCGTCTACTCGAAATATAGTAGGCAACGCATTATGCTTAACTTTATCCGCAAGTTTATCTACTTGAGCGAAACTCCCTTTATCGGTGTGTAACCATAACTCCCACTGCTCGTCATAACCTCTGTACTCGTTTTCTTTACCTTCACTTACTGACCTTAATATCGCATGTGGGGTAACATTCCCCTTCTTCGCCATACTCGGTTCATAAATATTCTTTAGTTCAGGTATTTGTTGCAATAACAATTCCCTTATTCTCGCTCGCTTAGATTTAGATTGTGTCATTGAAGTACCTCTCTAACTGCCCTTTAATAGTGGGCCATGATTTTTCCATTGTGGGTTTGACGGTAGGCATAGCCTTGATACCCTTTACTTCTCTGGCGAACACATCTTCGCCTTTGTCATTTTTAAAGTGCAAGGCTTTACCACTCTTTGCTTTTATCGGTGTACCCTTAGGTCCGTATATACCAGTACCTTCTTCCAAGTACATACCAACCTTTGTCGAGTGCTGTAAGTATATCGTATGCTTAGTGCCGCCGCCTTCAGCACCACCTTCTATACCCGCCCTTGTGGCTCCTGTGCGGTCTGTCCACGAAGCGGACGCCTGCGCTTTACCTTGCAAGTCTTTACCCGCTACTTCTAATATCAAATGCATACCGGCTATCTTTCGTCCAACTCTACTTTGTAATTCTTCTAGCGCCATTTACCTCAACCTCTCAACTTCACCTTGATACCCTACAACTTGACCAGCAATGCGCTGAGCCAATATAGACTTTATGACATAGCGTTCGCCTTCGTAGTAAAAGGTATCCGTTACATCTGTTGTTGCCATTAAATCCGCTTCGTAGTCCGCTAATATCGCCCTGTAGCTGTCTTGCTTGGCTCTACCTTGTATATCCCTCATATCGTACGGTGACTTACCGTTGCTGATGTATAACCTAACCGTTTGTGTAGGTACTGTAACCTCTGTCTTTTCTTCGTAGCCATTAACATCCGTTACCAGTGCACGCTGCACAGTTATCTTAGTAGGGTTTTGGTCAATGGCCCATTTCGTATTGCGTCGCATTGTTTCTACGAGTGTCATTCTTATCCCTCCTACCAAAAATCGATTGATGGCTTTTCAAACGTTATGATACGTGCCGTGTTACGCTTCTCGCCTTCTTCATCGTCTAGCGCCTCATACTGTTCAGCCATAGCGTTAATAAAGTCCATTAAATCTTTAGGTGAACGATGCTCATACTGTTCGTCGCCTGTCTTGTATGACTTGACAGCACCGCTATCCTTATACATCTCCGCTACCCACTTAGTACCCTTAATACGCCACAACCTACTAGCTGCACGATAGATACGTTTACCGGACTGTTGGTAGACTAACCAAATTTCTTGGTCTGTAAACCGTGTGTCACTCTCTGTTCCACCTTCAGGTATCGGCTCTTCTACATACGTACGCAAGAGCACTATGATTTCTTCCTGTGTCATTGCTATCAACTCCTTTTGTTATTTAGTTTACCATGAAAGCGCAAAAAAACACGAAGCGGTCAGCATCGTGTCTCATTGGTTAGCAATTTTTACGCGCAAATATTTAAGTCCATTTAAAGTTACCACGGTAGTAGGTTTATTACCGTCACCTCTAATGATACGGTAGCCATGTTTGCGAAATATTTCGTCAGTAATGAATAGCGTGACATCCTCTTCGGTAATGCCATGCTCTTCTATCGATTCAACCGCTTCTGTGCCATCAACGAAAAAGTAACGTACTTCGAACATCAAATTGCATCACTCCAATTAAAAACCCTCACATTAGCAATCAGCTATCCTACACAGCGTGAGGGCATTGACTTTTTTTGCATAAGAAAAGCGCTGCAGTTCGTCGCTACAGCGCTTTCCTCAAAAGGGGCAATCCATTCATGTCGTGCCAGATTCGCGAAGGTTGAGCTTTACAGCTCTAGTTGCACACAACGTAATTACATAAGTCGGAGGACTCACAATTACAGTTTGGTTTGGGATGTGCGGCTGTTGTGTGCAACTAGAGCGGTTCGTTAACTAGTAACGAAACACTCTTATGTCGTAAGAACAGAAAGGAGAAAAATTAACCACGCCAATTGAAAACTTGTTCGCCGCAAGGAAGGTAGCGGCTATGGACCTTACAGGGTTCGAACCTGTGACCGGACGGTTATGAGCCGTCTGCTCTAACCAGCTGAGCTAAAAGTCCGCTTGGCGCCATGGGAAGCGCCCGACATTGATATATGTAATGCATCGCATATAAAGTGCGTGATCACTATATAGCAATTCATTACTGTAAATCAATAATACCATGCACTTTTAGATAAAGCAATCACTTTTTGTTTAATTATTTCAAATAAAAAAAAGAAAGGGTTTCCCCTCTCTTTTAACATTACTTCTTAACAGGCAAGATAACCTTCTGTACGTTTTCTTCTACAGCAGCTACCACGCCGCGCCATGTCTCACCAATTACTTGTGCCGCTTCTAATTTCGATACGTCACCTAGATAAGAGTTGACCATTAACGGATGCTTCTCTAATTCTTTAAATCCTTTTTTAGGACGGATGTAGTATGCCTCACCCGGAGATACGCCTTTGTATTTGTAATCTACACCAGATACCGTTACTTCATAGCCATCATAAGCTACGATAGTTGGGAATCCTTCCGTTGCAGAGTAAGATGTACCATTGATTTCACGAGCGCCTACCGCTTCCGTTACTGCGTCTACATCGACAGAGTTAACCAATAATACAGTAGCAGGGCGCTTGTCTGTTACAGTCGCTTTCTTCGCCGCTCGTAATGTTTCGCGAAGCGATAGGTAAGCGTGGTGATCTGATTGCGTACCTTTAGATTCATCAGCCTTCACGTATACCGCTTCTGTTGTATTTTCCTTTTTGTACTCATACGTTGTGATTGGCGATAAGTGCAAATCATTAAGGAGAGCGTTGTACGCCTCACCAAAGGCTTTGTTGATAATCTCAAATTCCCACATTGCGTTCCATTCTTCCATTTGGCGAGTATACGAGATACCCGCTGTCCATACACCTAATTGAGCAGTAGGACCACTCTCGGCGTCTAGCGCTCCCCACTCTACTTCTCGTCCTTCGATGTGACGTGTGAAAATAGCAGTACCACGCGTTACCCATTTAGCTTTGAGTAACTCAGGTAGTGACGAGTCGGAAATAGTGTCGTAGATTTCTTTGTATAGAAGCGGCACTTCGTCGCGGCCCATCTCTACATCCAAAACAACTTTAGCTGCAAGTTCTTCTCGCATTTGGCGAGACGTCAACATTTCCCCGACAGCCTTGTTAAGTTTGACTGGCGCCATTTCACCATTAACGCGTTTGATTTCTACTTCTCGTAAGTCTCCCGCTTCAGCGCCTACCTTAAAGCGTGCGTGTGTTACTTTCTCGCCCTGTTCTTTCATTCGCTCAGCCTTGAGCGTTTCTAACGATACAACTCTAGTCATATTGATTCCTCCAATTCATTTTTGAAGCGGCAAGCTCCGCTTTTATTCGCCTGTTTCAGGCTCTAGTGATTCCGGTTGTGGTGCTTGGATATACCAAATCGCACCTTTGTTTTCGTGGTACTTCATCACAGTGCCTACAAAGACGTCACCCTTACCTACCACCAATAGCTTAGATGCCGTATCTAAATATACCTTGTCACCAATCTTCCATTCTGTGCCGGCTTTGAATTGCATTGATTCAAAAAGGCGTGCAGAGATTTCTAGTGTAACTTCATCTTCATATGGTCGTGTGTCTTCATAGACTACGCCGCGCCATCCTTCGTGTACTACAACATCCCCACGTTTAAAGTCCTTCTCGCCTTTAGGTAAGCGGATTGATTTGCCATCGCTGACAATAGGACGGTACTCGGTATATTTATCGGTTTTAAAAGCTCGTTTCTCTTGCATACTTATCACTCCTGTTTATTTTATTGTGTTACTTTACGTACTACAATACCTGATGCCGTTTGGTTTGGCTGTCCGCCACCTACAGGGTTGTAGATTTGCGTTTGTGGCGCATAGTTAGCAATCGTGTCTTTGACAGCTGTCTTAGCTAAGAAGTTATCCATCTCACCACTGATTGATTCTTTCGTGACTTTCTTCTTGTCGAGCGAAGCGGTATGACCTGCCCACAGTGACCCGATAACTGTATTGTCGTCCAATAAATCTTTGCGAGCCGCTTCGTTGTCAATTTTTGTTTTAGCCATTTCGCCAACAAGACCAACATACGCATGCTCTGATTTGTATTGCATAGCCTCTGCTGCCTCTTTGGCCACATCCGCAAGTGACATTTCACCACTTACACCCAATACCTTTTTGACATTCTCTAGCGCCTCTTCGTTTTTGTTTACAGATTCGATAAACTTGCTGTCCATCTCACCCACGAAACTTTTAACCTCAGCGCCAATTTTTTTGTGAATCATCTTTGGTGTGATTGTGCCATTGTCAACACATTCCTTTAACTTTGTTAATACTTCTGTTGGATTCATTCCTGTTACCTCCTTCTTTTTATTTACCTTAACCTTTTTGTCCACTGGTGACATCTCGCCAATCGCTACAATAGATGTTGGCATGCCTGCGCGTCCTAAAGGTGTCCAGTCGATTGATAATAAGTCGTAACCTACTACGTGCACATCGCCATAATCATCATATGTGACATGAGGGTTACCGAAAACCGAAACTTGCGTGATACGCTTAGCACGTATATAGCGCTTTAGGTCAGGTTCTCCCTTGTCTACAATACCACGAATATAGGCGCTATCGCCAATCTTTATTGCGCCAATCCAGTGTGTTGCTGGGTTCAAAAACTCGTTAGCAATATCCTCTTCACGTTGATGACCTTTGTAGCCTGCCGCTGTGTTAACCATAACACTCTCTACTACATCGTCTAACATTTCCGATGTGTACGTCCAGTCTCGCGTTGAGACCGAAGCGGGTATTTCTACAACTACCTCTAGCGGGTCATCGTCACCATCTTTGATTGCTTTAATCACTTCTTCATCTACGCCTGCTGCTAGCGGTATATCAGACGGCTTCATATCACTTAACTTTGCTCCTAGTTCGAAGAGCGTGTCCATAATTTCCATGTCCTAACCTCCTTAATAATTATTATTATACCATGCTTCTATTTCTGGTTGGGACTCGGGATTATTTACCCAATCAATCACTCTATCAACATAGTTATCCATATCCATATGCAGATTTACGCGGCACATGCAGTTCGGATGTGCTGGGTAGGTAGGCAAGTCATCCACTGGGTATACACCAGGTCCATACCCTACATCGTCTTCACTGTTGTCCTTGCAGTGTTGGCATGTGTTGCCTGCATTAGATGTTTCCCACTTCATGAGTTGCGGCACGGGTAGTTTTTCAATTGATTGCTTGTTAGCCGCTCCGTAAACATCCATTATCTCCGTCCTAGCTAATCGCAAAGCTTCGTATGACAAGTCTTTAGGCAACATATGGCCCATCCTAGCCATTAACTCCGGATGCTCTGTGACTGCGGTTCTTGCTCCGGTCTTGACGTACTTATCGACTGCCTTAGCCGCTTCAATCGGATGCATACCTTGCGACACCGCTTGATTAATCGCCAAGTGTATTGTGTTGTGCACCTTTTCACTGCTCCCCCATATGCGGTCAGATAACTTCTTACCCGCTATTTCCCTTGCATTGGCATAATCTGCAGCACGTGAAGCAATGTGTTTGCCCGCTGTGTATACAGGCTCTGTGCGCTTACCAACCATTTTCATCGATTCCGCTACGATGTAGTGTGGTTTCAGTACACCAGAAGCGGCTCCTGCAAGCAAAGAATACTGTACGATTTCATCGAGGGCTTTAGCGTAGATTTGTGTACTGTCCGCTAATACCCCTCTGACAATAACATCCGCTTCAATTGGATCACTCACGTTAGCTAACAACTTTATCATTTCTTGCATGTGCACGTTTGACACATGAACTAACAGCATACGTATTTCTTCTTCTTGTTGCATGATGCGTTGTAAGAATAAGACGCGTGCCTCTGTATCGAATTTATCCAACATCCTCACCACTCATTCGCTGTTTACGCTGCTCCTCTAAGCTTTTCAATAAATCTGTAGCCTCACTTTGCATAAGTGTTGTGTCAGGAGAACGCATTTGATTAATCATTTCATCGTTAATCTTATCTCGTTCCCCTTCTTCGTTGTCTACACCTTTGTAAGGCAACATGGTATCGATATACTTTCGTAAATGCTCGGAAGCGGCTTCACGAGACATAAGGCCCTCGTTAACTGCATTGGTAAGTGAATCAGAAACATTCTTCATTTCGCTACTGATATCTTCACCTTTGCGATATTCGATTTTCTCCCAAACGGTTTCGATTTCAAATGTGCTGTAAGCAGAGTTATTACGCTTTTTATCTAACGCTAATACCATACGCATTAACTCTTCCCATGCACTTGCTGAGGCATCGCGTTTCTGTTGTACGGAGCGGATAAATATTGGCATCTGTTCTTGTACCGAAGCGAGCGCACTCGGTGTATGCACACCATAAGCAAATTCGGGCACCGTTGAGATATCAACGATATTGTAGAAAATCATTTTAAGTAAATCCTTAGCCGCTCCGGTTGCGTTTCCTGTCTCAACAAACTGCAAACTCTCCTCAACGCCCATGACCATCATTTCGCGACCAGTCAACGTCATTTCTAACGTGCCCGTTTGCTCTGCTTGCTTAAGTGTAGCTAACCCAAAGTTGTTGGTAATGAATTGCGAAACGTCTTTAACCTTAGCAAGTAGCCGCGGCGTGCTGTGCATCTTACTGCCTTGAAGTGCAGCATAAAATGTATCATGGTACACCTTCATGTATGGCAGTAGGCGCACTAAGTCAGACTGACCTAACAAAGAGTTCTCTCCGTTCGCCTTAAAGTGCACGATAGGGATAAACCCATAAATGTTAGCCTCTTCTTTTTGAGCTTCCATGCCAGGTGGCACTTGCCCCTCTACTGTCGTTGTAATCAGCGAAGCGGTTACGACTTGCTTAACGGTGAACTGGTAGACAGTACCCGCTTCATCCTCCCATTGACTAGGCGTCGTTATTACGTAACGGTCTACCTCTCGCGGATTGGCTGGGTCCATTACTTTTCGCACCCGCTCCGGTTTAAGTATTTCCAAATCAATTTTATTGCGCATCTCTGGGTACAGCGGCGACGGTGTCTCCACTACCTTTGGCCAAACGTAAACATCACCTAACATACGGTGCTCTCTCGTGATACGTGTGAACAGCGATTGATTACGCAAGACAAACGATTCCAAAAATGCGTTGGCTTTATCATCTACCGAACGGAATGTCGGATTGCCAATGAACGAAGCGGTAACATCGATAATCACACGAGCGAACGATGCTCCTAGTACATAGTCCGGATGTGTGTTTGTGTAAATCTGCATCAACTCGTTATAATCTAAATTCGTTTCACCTACCGCGGTAGCTGTGGATTGCTTTAGCTGCATGCCAAACAGTCGGCGATTAAACCAACGTTCTCGCACCGCTGTGAAGCGGTCAGAAAAAAAGTTACTCATTATGTTACCTCCTAGTATATTTTAATGTTTTGGGCAATGTTGTACGCCGAAGCGGTTGTCTCGCTAACAGATACATTAGCAAATGCAAGTACCAAAGCGTCACCTCTGTCAGGACTTCGCAGTCCACGTTTTTTCATTTCGTCTTTACTTTCAACTTTGAATTTACCCTTGCTGGTTATGCGATACTTACGCGATGTAACTTGTGCCAATAAATCGTCGTCATTGTCCATTTGTATTTCACCGTCGATGAAGCGGTCACGTAAATTAAAATGAGCTTCTGAGCCCCACTCGTCGTAAGTTTCAGAATCATTTGCTTTAGCATTGTTTATGCAAGCGACTACAGCAATATTATATTCCGCTTCTCGGACTTGCGCTCGTAGTAAGTCGGTAACGCCTCCACCTACCCCTGTGTCATCGACGGCGATAATAGCAAAGTTACGCTCATGCATCCTCATAAGTTCTCTAGCTGTGCGCAAGGCATCGCCTGCCGTACTAACTGTATCCTGTCCGCTCCGTCTGATTTGTGGGTATGCCTTGCTACCTACTCTAGGTTGTATAACCGTTTCGTCATTACCATAACGGGCAACGTCGACACCAATTTGTATTATAGCTTCTTGTGGTATATGCTCTATCCCATCGTCATCCTCATATATCCTACGATGCACAGCCGCTTCTGCAAACTCTAAAGGTATCAATGCATCAGGCTCCGCTTTCGGAAACTCGCCAAATACACGGACACGCACAACGTCACTGTCAATGCCGTAACGTCGTATCAATCGCTCAACGTTGTCTTTGTTGGTCCTGCTGCTGTCGTAACTACTCACCTTGAGTGCAACATAGTCTGCTCTGTCACGATGATGGCTATCGTAAAATATGCCATGCGTCCGTGTGGGGTTACCGCACATAAACAGTTTATTCTCTGCACCGGACAATGTACCAAGTACCGCTTCCATAATTTTATCATCAATGCCTGAAGCTTCATCGACAACAAATAACATATGGTCTTCGTGAAAACCTTGCATATTCTCGGGTTTGGTTGCCGTTCGCGCTGTTGCAAACCAACGTTCTTCGTTGCCAACCATCGCAATTTTAGTTTTGGTCCACTTGAGTAACTTTTTAACTTTACTCGTAGATAGCCATTTATCTACCTCAGCCCAAAGAACGTCATTCAACTGCTGTCGTGTCGGTGCTGTACATATCACCTTTGGAAACGGACGTGTACACAGATACCAAATGACAATAGCCGCTTCTACCGCTGTTTTCCCTACCCCTTGCGCTGAACGAACACTGACAAGCGGCTCTTTCGCCAATGCCATCATAGCATCACGTTGCCATCCATCTGGCGTGAAGCCTAACATATCCTCAGCAAAGGCTACGGGGTCATCATAATACACTTCTATCAGTGCAACCAATGCTTCATTCTTCATTCGCTGTCACCTCTATAGCAACATCCGAAGCGGTTGCTTGTTTACGTCGGTTAGCCGCTTCAAGGATAGCGTCTTTGAAGTCTTCAACATCTGTGTCCTTGTTGTCACCTTTAAGTATGCTAATTTCAGCAGCAGTTTTGTCGAGCGAAGCGGACATAACTTCTAGACGTTTCTTATTAATCGCAATTTCATCCGGCATCATGCCGTACTGTCTGATAAGAGAGCGGAGCTCACTCATTGCTCTAGACTGTGCATTAATAAATTTAGCTTGTTTATCCCACGCTGTATGCATTTCATACTTTGTACTAAACTCATCTTCTTCGATTTTGAATTTATCGTGATCCCTGTCATCAGAAACAAACATAATTTGTTGGGCCCGTATGATGGATGCAAATTGCAACTTAATCTGTGTCCATAATAAATCAGCGGGGTTAGCGTCATCCAAGTCTTTGAATATCTCCATTGTTTCCGGAGGGATGTGCTTGGAATACATGCCATGTTTGCGCGCCGCTTGGTTGTGTTTAGGGAACTTGTAGGACGGGTTAGGGTTGCCGCCACGCTTCTTTTTCTTACTTTTTTCATCATTTATAGTAGCTTTATTTTTACCTTTAGCCGCTTCGGTTGCAACTTCCTTGCCACTAGGTTGCAACTTCCCTCTTTTGGTTGCAACTTTCGCCGCTTCGGTTGCAACTCCCCAACCTTCCCTCGTTTTACGTGATTTAACCGCACTCAACGTGACACCGTGCCGCTCAGCTAATACTTTAAGCGTAGGCTTGTTAACCTCCCAGTCATCACGTATTTTGTGCCAGTCAACGCTTGTCATACTATCACCACCTCTTTTGTAATTATAGCACGCATGCATGAAGTTGCATCCAAACAAAAAGCCGCAGCTACCACATAAGGTAACTACAGCTTTATAATTATTACGAAGCGGCTTATTGCTCGTTGTGCTTAGATATTGTATGCTTCATCTAAATGACTGATTACAGAGGCGCGTATTTCTTTTATATCGACATCATCATGTGATACTAATTTGTCAATGATGATGTCGAAAACATCTTCCACGAGCTCACCGTGATACCCGCGGTCAGAAGATTTCGATTCATGCTCCTCAAATCTACTTTGAAACTCATCAGCTTCTAGCGTGAAGCAACCTGTGCAAATTTCTAATCCGTTGTAACCTTTACCGTTGCAATGGACGCATGTTTTGTCACGAACTTTTAACTCCGACAACTTACTCATTCCACCCACTCCTAGATCTCCATTTTCGTTTGACTGTTTAGCGCATTGATTTCATAAGCGATTATAGCATCTGGTGACCAACCTTCAATGAAGTTGATAGCCGCTTCAAAGTCAGCTTTTGGTAACTCATTGTAACGAGGGATTGTAAACAGACGCTTAACATCGCGCGAGCATGCCGCAAATACCTTCCTTGCCATTTTTTTATACGCATTGCTGTCATACCCGCCTAACACTTCAATTACGCGCTTCTTTCGTGTATCTTCCAAACGCTTCTGCTGCACGAAGTTAATCGGTGCATCATCAAAGGCTTTTTGTACCTTTGTTTCTAACTTTTCAATACGCTGTTCATGTTCGTTCGTTGCGCGTAGCAACAGTTCTTTTGTTGATAGCTTAGGTTGCTTTAACTCTTGTTCCATGGCGTTAAACGCTTCGATATATTCCAACTTGAATTGTAGCGCTTCTTTTCCGTTGAAGCCCATAGCAAGTAGCGTGAAGCCGTCACGATTGATATAATATGTTTTGCGAGAACGTCCGTAACTATCTGGTGTTTCTGTTTCTGAAAACATCTCCCCAAAATTGGGTACATCTTTTTCTAGGTTGCGAATGTCTCGTAACACATGGTCGTGTCGTTTACCGAAACTTTCTGCCACCACTAAACTTGTCGTTACTACTTGCTCGTTGTTTAACTCTACTAATTTGTTCATTCTTCCCCCTCCTCATATTCACCTTCATTTAAAACGTTATAAGCTTCTGTATCAAACTCTTCTGTCGTTCCTAAGAATTCCTTGCCGTCGTACACCGCCATTGAGTAGGATATAACTTAATGCATTTTTGGTGATAAATCTGACCGATGCTGTCATCGATAAAAACGATTTCGTCATGCTCCTTGATTATTTCTTCGCATTTTTCGCACTTTCTCATATTTTTCCCTCCTTAGAAGAATCACGTTTTAAAAACTTAACTTCAGTTGCGTGGAAAGTACCACAAGTGCCGTCATCCAAAGCTACATGAAAAGCCTTGTGCACGTATGGATGCCAATAATCTTGCATATAGCAACCAACAACCTTCCCTCTTTTAGTTTTCTTGACCTTTCTAACCTTCGCTAAAAAATAACCTGTAACCTCTACCGTTGCGCCTTGAATGTCTTTATCGATGTACAAGTTCATGTTAACCTTCCCCTCTCCTGAATCAAATATCAACTTACAACATACGTCATACCCTCTCGTATGTAGCGGCAAATACATCAGGCTTGCAAGGATAGAACTCGCCTTTAACACCCTTTATAATAAAGTCACCTACTGTAGCGATGTGTTCGCCCTCTAACGTAGGGATTATGCAAGTGTTATCCACAAAAGAGTGCGCTGTGTCATTCGTGAACTTCACTACATCCAAGAAGTTATTGGTGAGAAATTGAACCGCTTCTACCTCTACAGGTTTTTTCTTGTATCTCGCACCTATAGTTCCGTCAACAATGTATTGGTCTGATCGCAACCACCAAGTCTTACCGTCACTCAATTTGATTTCCACGCCGTTGTCGATAAGGACATCTAAAACTAAAAACTTATCCCCTACAACAACGTTAAGTCCATCGTCATGCCTATCAGTTTTGGTAACCTCCACCAAATCTCCAAATTTTACATTACTCATTACGTTACCCCTCTCTGTCTATATCCTCGCCGCAATCCAAACGCTCTAGCTCAATCAGCTTGTCGATACACACCTTTGCCTTCTCCAAGTCCTCGATACGCTTTTCTATAGCGTCATGCTTGACGTGGTATCGAGTTACATATTTGATAGCATTAGTTTGATGGAATCCCTTCACACGCTCCGTACTAAGGTTGTCGTCAACGAATTGCCACACGTCATTGTTGTTAGAATTTTGATAATGACCGCTGGCCACACGTTCTGTTTTTACTTTTGCCGATTCATCAGGCGGTTCTACTTTTTTAATTCGACCGTAGTGTATATACACCGTATACGAGAGACCTTTTTGTTTTATGAAAACTCCACTAACACTTAAACTCGACACCTCGTATCTATTGCCGACTTTTATACCCATGCGGTTATGCCTCTCGGTAGGTTCCACAACCTCTACCCAATCCCCAATTTTAATTTCACTCATTCGTTTCTCCTCCTAATAATGATACACTTGGTAATAATCAATGCGCGGTTCTTCATGCAAGAATGTGGCGAGTTGCCCACTCTCTTTCTTCCTGCTGCATATACGCTTTTCTGCAGTAGGGTATGACAGCCACTTAATGTAATACTCTTTTTCACCTAGTAGCTGCGCCAGCTCTTGTGCCGTTCCGCAACCCACAAGCTTGCCATTTTTGTATGCGTCGTATACCTTGCGCATAACACCTACCTCACACGCTTCGTATTTCTTTTTGATTAGTTTACCTTCGTTGATAGACAGGTAGACGCTGTGTGTACCTACACCTAACTCTTTAGCTACAACGCTTATTGATCCGCTGGCTACGATGTTTCCCGCTTCGTCATACACTTCTACAAACTTAGTGCCATCTGAAAACTTCATTCGCTCGCAACCTCCGATGCAAAGTCAGCGTGATTCCCATTAAGATGTTTCCTAACGAATTGCGCCTGCTGACGAATGTAATAAAACGTAGCATGAAGACCTAAACGCTTTTGTATATCCATTGCCGTTTCCACATCAGGATTATCACTTGCTAAATTAATATTAATCTCCTGCGACAGTAACACCAGGTAATAATCCTCTAGTGACATTTCTATAACACGCGTCACATCGTATGGTAAATTACCTACTTGATACTTGCTCATGCAATACTCCTCTGCAAGTACAGCTTTGCCGTCTTGGAATACAAGCGTTGGTGCTATGATGCTGCATGATTCTATATCATTGCGGAAGCAATGCAATGTGCAATCTCCTTCTGGTAACTTTAGCGTGATACCACTCATTTTCCCCACTCCTTAATTTTACTTACAAACCATCGTACCAATTACAACGCCTAATCCTTCGATGCTAAGTTGCTCCAACACTTCGTGAGCCGCTTCTTCACTGGTGAACACGCATTCCTTCGTGCATTTCCGCTGAAAGATATCCGCTTCTTGGTTATAGTAGTATGCAGCTTGCACAAGACCGCCACCTAAGCGATCAAGCACAGCTACAGCCCATACTTCCATGGTAATTTTCATTTAACGTAACTCCTTGCCTTCGATATCCTCGCGAACTCTATTTTTCAACGATTCAATCAATCTATCTGCGCTTGCGGCAAATTCCTCTGCACCTTTGTAAAAACCAACACAAGCCACTTGGCTCTTTATGTCTTTTAACTTATCTTCCAAACTTTTGTCATGCTCTTTCATGTACTTTGTAACGATTTCTTCGATGTACTCCCCCATATTTTCACGTTGCGAAGCGGCAAAAGCTTTAAACTCCGCGTGAAACTCAGGTGAAACATAGATACCTTTGTATTTCTTCATTTCAAAACCTCCTTATTTACATAGTATCATTATATAATGATACATTCAAGAAAAAAAGATGCCCGCTCAACGAGCACCTTCATACCATAATTAATGCTGCACCCAAAGCTAAAGCTGTGATAATCCAAAACAATACTATAAAAGCCAATACCACACTTACTGAAATGAAACCGTCTGAATGTCTGATTTTCAGCGTTCTTTCTATAGCTATTAAGCCTAACCATATCAACGTAAACCCTATTAGGAGCTCACTCATGTTGCGAAATGCATTAATCGTTATTTCTAAAATACCTTCCACTGCACACTCTCCATCATTCGTGTTTGTAAGAGAAACTCGTTTTTGTATAATTCGGCTTTATACCTTTGAGTTTATCTTCTTCTTTTCGTATCACTACAAGATTGAATTGACTGGCGAATATACTACACGGCATCATTCCTAACTCTAAGCCGCTTCCTTTAACAACAACGCTAGAGAGGTATAGTTCTCCGTCAATTAATTCAGCTGTCGTATGACCTGCTATAGATTCCAAGCCATCAAACTCACAGTGACGCAATTGCACAACATCACCATGTTTCATTTCTACCCCAAACATATCCTCCATAACTAGCACCCTTTCATAAAAACGACCCAATGTGTTTTTGCTCTTTTATTACCGTATAGCGGTTGGGTTCCAAAGATATCTAATATCTCACGTATTTTAATTTGGTCCTCATTCCATTTAAACACTAGCGTCCCATTAGTCTTAAGCACTCTCATACATTCATCAAAACCTTGTTTCAAATCTCGCGGCCATGTTTCTTTGTTTAAGCGGCCATACTTTTTAGCTAACCAAGAGTTTTCTCCGGCGTTCAATAAATGCGGCGGGTCAAACACTACGTGATAAAATGTTTCATCTTTGAAAGGTAAGTTTCTGAAGTCTGCTACAACGTCAGGCGACACATTTATTACGTGTCCTGTCGGTAGTTCTTCGTAATGTTCTCGCTTATCGACAAATAGTGTATTCTCGTGGTTTTTATCAAACCAAAACATTCGACTTCCGCAACAAACATCTAAAATTTTAACCATCGCTTTATTCTCCCCCCTTCGTTCATAGTAAGCTCAAACTTTGTTATCGGGATAACCGTTTCTAATCCGGTTTTAACAAGTAGTTGGATCGCGTCCCATGTATCCTGTTCAAAAGCAGCAGCATAATGATTCCCATTCTTATCATGGACAATAATAGTTACTTCTAGCTCTCTTCTATCTAGCATGATTTCCCCTCCTCTTTTTTAAGCTAACGATAGCTTCTGTTGGTGCTCTATAGTCGACGATTCTCCCACTGGATGATCGTCGAATATAACGCTATACAACAAATCTTCCATGACAGTAACCACAATACTGTTACCTGCCATTGCATAGAGCGTAGCGTTACGTTTACCCGCTTTAGTAGGAAACTCTTTCAATACAGCATCAAAATGAGCGTCGTTGAAACCCATCAATCGCCAAACTTCACGTTCTGTTAAGTAACGATAGCGACCGTCAGCCATTTTTATGACGCCTGCGTTTGGGCATCTATCTTGCCGCTCCGTTATAGTCCAACAATGCGTATCAATAACATCTAACATACGCGTATATCCACTATTAGTCATTTTATAGTGCTCTGGTATCTTGTTAAGCATCGAAGGGATACTAATGATATGTTGCTCTCCTACTTCGCTTTCAGGTACAAGAAATTCATCTATAGGTTTCAACTCTCGCGTCTTCACTTTAGAAAAATCAAATTTCCTGCCACTCAGCATAGATACAACAAATAACCTTTCTCTCTTTTGGGGTATACCATGCTGCATAGCGTTAATTTTTTGGTAAGAGTTCGTGTATCCTAGCTCTACCATTTTATTGAGGTAGTCAACGAAAGCTCCTCTCATATCGCTGTCTAATACCCCGGCAACATTTTCCCATATTACTACTCTAGGTCTCCAATGCCCCGCTTCTTCAACAATTCTCAATGTTTCGAAGAGTAACGAAGACTTCTTACCTTCTCCGCCGCTCCTCGCTCCCCACCGTAGCCTAGCCCTACTGAAGTCTTGGCAAGGTGAACCGTGTATAAGTATGTCAGCCCTTAAGTTATAACCTACTACACTCTGCGGCTGATAAGAGTTATCGAACATCGCATTGTAAGCTCTGACCCTGTTGCTTTGTATTTCAACGTAATCAATATGCTTGTGGGCTACCTCTAAATTATACATAGCAGCGCGCGGCGCCCCTATGCCTCCGAATAATTCGTGTATCTTTACTATATCCACCGCTATCATCCCCTTACTTTTTTATATAGCTACCACTCCGAAAACGAAGCGGCAGCCATGATATTAATACTTTGCATGCCCTAGTGCTTTAAGTCCTTTAGAAACGTCCGTCAATAAGCTTAGTTGTTGTTCTGTGACTTCTCCCATCAGCTGTTGTAATGCGGCGTGCGCATTTTCAATGTCCTCGTTCGGTTGGTATTTTCGGAGAATGATTTTGTCACCATCCACGAAAACCTCGATTGAATCCTTTACATCGATATCAAGCGAGCGGCGTAGCTCAATAGGAATAACCAAACGCCCTAACTCGTCAACTTTACGTACAATACCTGTAGATTTCATATTAATACCTCTCTCTTTTTTTATTTTTTGCGTAACTTCGTGATCAAGTTCTCATTGCGCTGTCGCAATGTGTTAATTTCGTTCTTGGCCTTACGCATTTCTTTCCTCAACTTCGGCAATTGGATATTTTCCTTGTTGAGGCGTTTTATCTTCGTTAGTTGCTGCACGACGAGGATTTCTAACTCTCTTTTCGTCGGATTGTGCAGCCTCTTCTTTTTAGTTCTCTTGTTCATGGTTTATACCCCTCTTCCAGTGCTTTATCTAAGATATATGACCACGTTGCAGGCAACTCGACTGGTTTATTAGTATACGGGCATACACCGTAGTCATTGACGTACATCATATTGTGAAGCGGCTCTGCATCGATATCTAACTTCTCCGCTGTTTTCTCTGCGCCCAGCTCCACTAACATACGTAGTGTTGCTTTTTTCATATATACTTTTTGGTCTGCACCACAGATGTCATGTCTTTTTTCCACCTGATACTCCGTTAAGCCGAGCATCTCGGCAAGTTTTTTGTTGCCAAGAAAAAGCATACCGTCTATTACTTCTTCTTGTTCGTGTGTGATACCCCCTACCATGAGCCTCCTTTCAAAAGGAAGCTTATGGCGGTAGGCATAGTTTCTCACTACACTTGGTGACATACCTAATTTATTCGCAATATCACTTATAGGTACGTCTTCCTTAAACATTTCTTTAGGGATGTTGACAAGTTCCCTTTTCACCTTTAACTGTATACCTTGGTTCGCCGCTATTTTATATACATAGTTTTTAGTGCATCCTGCCAACTCGGCGATTACTGCCGCATCTGCACCAGGCGACAACAATCGCTCAACTTTTTCTTTCTTTGTAACTTTGTGAATGTGCATTGTGAGCCCTCCTGTTTACAATTATTTAACTAAGAAATCAGAGCGCAGAGCCAAAGCGGGGCGGAACCCGTAGCTACCATAGTACGCATTGTAGTGGCTACGAGTACCATCAGAGCTCACGCTACGCACGACGTCCGAGATCGACACAGACGGAGACTTGGTCCAATACCATTCTTGATCGCCGCACTTCGCCAATCCTGTTGTAGCAGCATAGCTACCTACCTTGGCTATTAGTTTTTTAGAATCGCTATCAATAAAGTAGTCCCAAGCACCTTCATTGTTGCCGTCTAGGTTTAATTGCTCCGCTGTCGGTAACGTAGGTACTGCCGCTAGCTTCTTTTTGACTTTCTTGGGTAGCGAACGTGACCAATTAGCCATTTTGTCTTTAATGTACGAATGTTCATAATCATTCGCCTTGATGTCTCCCTTGACATCAGAACGAATAGCAAAAGGTGAGTAATCTAATATATTTACAGACAGCAGTGTAATGACGTCAAAGTCTTTATCCACTATCAAAAACTTTTCTTTCTCGCCATCTGGCGTGCTATAGCCGATGTCAACAATGTCACCGACGCCTTTAGTGCCTAGTCGCACTTTCTCTTTTTTGTTTGCCTTTACTTCTTTCATTAGCGCTTCCCAGTTTTCATTGACTTTGTCTAAAGCAGCCACATATTCTTTCAGCGCCTCTTTAGCACCCGGCGTGCTCATTAGTTCTTCCCAATCTGTCATTGCTTTACGTGAAAATCTGTTCATTTTATGCACCTCTTCTTTTTTTAATGGTTAGCTGCCATCATCAGGTTATACACACTACTGTATAACGACGCCGCACAAGCGACGTTTCGGCTTTATACACTAGGTCATTCATTTTTAGATTACTTTACCGTCTACAACTCCGAATGAGTATGATGCCCACTCAATTTTCGTCGGTTTGTCATAGTCATAAAAGTCCTCGAAGTCTCCTTCTGTGATTTCTTGTAACGCCCAACCATTTTCATCTGACGGGTTTTCGTTGTATCGTTCCAAAGCTTCTACGTAGTGTTGTTTCGCTAAGAAAGTTAGATGCACACATCCCACGCCTTTAACTTCTTGCTCGATGTCTTGCTTGATTTCGTAAGTGCCTAGCTCAAAATCGTGATTTGTCGTGAAGTCCGAAGACAACCAAACCTTACCTGCTAAAAATTCGTTTAATACTAATTGCGCTTGCTCTTTCGTCATTTCGTTTCCCTCTTTCCTTTTTTGTTTTAAGCAGTTTTCTAACTTCTCCGCTTCACTACTAACTAAACTTCCTTGCAATGTGTTGTAAAAATCGTTGATTCCTTTTTCGTCAGAAGCCTTTAATGCTTCGTGGTTAAAGTTATTGTTTTTGTCATAAGTAATGATAGCCTCTAATTTAGCTCTTGTTAGTGTGTTCATTTTAATATCCCCTTTTGTTTTTTATTTTTATTCCGCTGTTTCCAATGCGTATAGTGTGCCGCCTACAAAGGATGCTATAAGCATCATGTCAAACACTAGATCGCTTGCATACACAACACCAGCTACTGTCATTGCCGTTAAGAATACCAATGCCGCCGTTTTAAAATGTTTCATTGTTCCACCTCCGCGACACTAGTTAAAACAAACTAATCAATGCTCATATCATCGCTACTATCTTGCTTGTACGCTCGCTCTTAGTAGAGGTCTTGGCGGCTCGATTAACTTGTTTTAACTAGCGTCCGTTTTAACTTAACTTTATAATAACATACACTTGTATTATAAACAAGTGTTTATTTCCTTTTTATTAGAAAAAGTTTATCCATGACTTTTTCCCAGTTGCCAAACATTGCGGCTACTAACCTTTTTACCAAGATCAGCAGCCCCACAATTGGCGTTGCTACACGCAGTAAGTCCACGAAGCTAACGCCTACTACTTTGTGTTGCTGTCTCAACATCAGGTAACTAGGCACCATGCGTATACAATAGATTGCTATTAAAATATCCAAAACTATTCCTCCTCACCAATTCATAAACCACTTTCTTCTCGCTTTAACTTTCGCTACATCAGCAACAACTTTGAATTCACCATTATTGTAAACTCTACATAATTCCTTTTCTGCTTCTGCATTGTTTTCGAGAGATGCTGCTACATGGTCGTATACAGTAGCTTCTACCTCAGCGTCCCTGGTATTTGGATAGCCGACGTTGTAACTCACCCGCACTTTACCATCCGCTATAGTGATGCCCCATTTATCTATATGGTTTTTATGCGCCGCATAGAAAGAAATAGTTACATCGTTAGCATAGATGTTATAGCGAGTGCCAGCGTACAACTCAGCTCCTTCTAGACAGTCTGATAACCCAGATAGCTTGAAGATGTCCTTCACAACTACATCAAATTCGCTATCGATACGATCATCGCAAGCACTTTCGAAAAGATTCAATTGCTCCATTTTATTCGCCCCTCTTTTTTTACAACGATACTTCTTGGAAGTACAACGACAGGTCCTCCATTGTGATTTCTACAAATTGTGTTATGTCGATTTCTCGGCATAACACTACACTGGTAGTTACCGACATGTCTCTTTGCCAGTAGCTACCTATAGGTACTGTTGCATCACCTACAGGCATAGCTTTGGCACAAACATATCTTCTGACGGCGAATAAATCGCCTGTACCTGAAGCGTCTGCAAAAGAAAGGGACTCCAATAACCCCTCTTTCCTTGCACACTCTGGCCCATAACCTCGGGCCAAACTATCAGCATCCCGCAATCTTCTGCCACAACGTTTACACCACATGATTATCACGCCCTATAATTTTATTTAATGTTGCGAAGTCACATTCATCCAACGCTTTGTCTATCATGTTTTGCTTAAGCGCATCTTCTATCCACCCATTGCAAAGGCGTTCGCTCTGTTCATCGTAATAACAAAATACATACATTCTGTCGAAGTATTCCTTTTCCAAAATATTTCTACCTTCTTTATGCATCGGTCTTCGATACTTGACCAATACGCCATCGGGCAAAATTTTGAACTTACCTTCTCGTTTAGAAACCTTTTCTGTGAAGGTGCCGTCATACATGGTCACTTTACCAATCATTTGTATACCTCCTCGTAATACTCTTCGATTTTTTCAGCGACACTAAGTCGCATGTTCTCCGGTTTAGATCTACCGTTTTTATAATGCGTGATAGTCATAGCATCCATGCCCACATGAGTTGCCACGTCCACGGCTCTAATCTCGCCCGTACGTAAAGCTTCCAAAACCATATTTACTTTTTCTGATAACTTCATTTTTCCACTCCCTCTATTACTGTATACATTTTTTCGAAGAAATCGCGACGATTGCCTTTAACTGCCGCCGCATGCCTTAATTGTTTTTGTGTCTTACCGGCGAATTTAGCGATGTGCTCTATAGTGCCAGTAAACTCTTTCCCTTCACGGGATGTATACCGATAAATCTTACGGTATTCTCCCGCTCTTGAAATGTTAATAGAGTCTTCCTTCTTTGCGTACTTAGTAGCCTTAGACATAATTGTGTTAGGCTTCATATTAAGCTCTGGCCCCAATATAGCAGCAGGTCCAGAAGAAACTAATATACCGTTAACATACGCCTCGTAGTACCCAGCTCTATCCCTTAATTTATTAACAACGGACAAGTGTCTCTCGTTAACGTAACGATTAACCATAGTAATACCCCTCTCATTTTTCAGTTAAAACAAAACGTCTGTTTTAACTTAATTAAATAATAACATACGATTGTATTACAAACAAGTGTTTATAACATAAAAAAAGAGATACCTAGAAAGGCATCTCTACTATACTTAAATTGTTTTAAAGTGAACTCCGTCAATTGCTTCCGGCACATTCATTTCCTCGCCGTTATGCATGACATTGATGCCATACTTAGATGCATCCACAATCTCGTTTTTATGGTTGCAGTCATGACACTTGGCATACGTAGAACCGTCGTGCAAATATCGATATCCTTCATGTCCGCAACTCACACATGAGTAGGACGCTCGTAACAGTAAGCAGCCTGCATCCGTCACTCTGCCAAATAACACAGGACCAAAAACGGTTTCGCCGCCCGGCGTTAGTGCTGATGTGTCGAAATCAATAACGTCACCAGGAGCGTTATCATCAAAATCATTGTCAACAAATAACTTTTCCAACCCTTCTATTTTGTTTTGGGGTTTCGTGTCGTTAAGTTGCTTCATTATTCTTTCTGTCGGTGTGGTAGGCTCGGCTATTACCGCTTCTTCATCAACAACCGAGTGTACAAGTGCTGCGATCTGTTTTGGTGGTTGGTCTTGTTTAGCTTGGCTATCTTTATCTTCAACCTCTTCTTTCTCACAAAGCAGTTGAGGTTTTTTAGGTTGCTCCTCAACAGTTGTTACCTGCACATCTTTTGTTTCCGCCGGCACAGGCTCCGCAACTACGTCATGCTCTACACTTGCGTTACCTAACGCCAAGTGCAACATTTGCAAAGCGACAGCCTCGCTTAGGTTTTCACCTTTATATACTTTACTCAGGACGTTCAATTCAATCTTCATTACGCAATCCCCTTTCGTTATCACCATATTCTTTTTGGTACTTCTCTCGTATCGCTTCTTCTACCCAATCTTTTAGCGTGGTAGAAGTCTGTAGGCAGTGTATGCGTATGTCCTTATGCAACGTTGCATCAATATCTACAGACGTTCTTACTTTCTGCATATCCAATTGCAACCCTCCCTATATTATTACCTCTTTTAATATGGATGCGCCAAAAATAAGGAGCCCGTAAGCTCCTTACGCCAGATCCATGAAACTGACTTTATCAAATCCAAAAGAGGTGCATACTCAATATACAATAATTACAGTAATTTTGCAACACGATTAAGATTCGACTTCTTGTTCTTCTTGTTCGTTACATTGTTGTGCTCCTGGCGCCAACATGCCTATAAGCGCAACTCCTATGATGAATACAACGAATACGTCAATAAAGTACGTCATTCTTATCCCTCCTCAAAATGGTAGAAAATCGTCTTCGCTAACTTTTTCTCTGCTAACAGGTTTAGGCTTAATATACCTAAATCCTCTGAACGGGGAAATTTCCGCACAGTCCCCCGCTAACCTTTTAGGTTTGAGACATGTGAGCAAAATTTTATTGTCGCTCTTGGCTCTGCGCCAACTCTTGACCGTAGCGACATAACTCGCTTTGCCATCTACCACAAAATATATGCTATCCTGCGGCTCTAGCTTTGTAGGGTACTTAGATAGTGCCCAATACATCATACCTATACCATAACAACCGCTGTCCACCTCAGCGACAAACGATGCTGCCATCTTTTTAGGTACTGTTACTACAATATCCACTAACAATCACCTCGTATTATTTAATATGTGATTACTTACTTAAAGGGCACTATTCAATGCCCTTTAAAAGAAACGCCTATGCTTTTAGCTTTGTTTTTAACTACAGCATTGCTCCGTTTGTTACCAGATACATTGTATATCTCTGCAGCTACCCACTTAATATCTTTGTCTGCGCCCTTTTTAATAACGTCGATTTCGTCGGCGGTAAAGTTAATTCTTTTGCATTGGAAATTTTCCTTACCTACATATTTACGCAAGTAATATTCACTCACGCCAGTTAGCTCCGCACATTCTTTCACCGTCATAACGCTAGTATCGACTTCGGCATCACGCAACTTACTTAACGCCTGCTTTTTCGTTAATAAAGGGCGTCCATCTATCAAGTTGGCTCTTATCCCTATCTTGTGTATGGCCATGCGGCTTTTCTTATACTCTTTGGCAATACGTTCGATGGGCACGCCTTCTTTGATTTTTTCTCGTATTTCTTCGTATACGTCACTCACATGTCATCACCTCTACCTTTTCCCCCTCGAGATACAAAGTGTCGCCACTTCTAAATTTACGTGTCTCGCCTTGAGTTTTTATAACACCTTCAATGCAACCGTCACTGCCGCATAATCTAACATCGCCAGCCATAACCTTCTCCCAAAACCAGTAAGGAGCTTGCTGTTCTTCGTATTTAAAATGATTAGTATTTTTAATATCCATAAAATCACCTTTATTTTTATCGTACCCTTTATTACGGGTATTTAACAATTTCAAAAGTACCGATGTCTTCATTGGGCACTTTATACCATAGATGCACTAGCTTCTCTACCTCGTACCTATGCTCGCCCTTCCTTTCGAGGATGCTGTACGTTACAAACTCTGCATCCTCGTAATCATGTACTTCTACAACTGCCACCACACGTACAAACGGTTGCGCCAACAAGCAAACGGCTGTCAACATAGCCCACAAGCAACACGCTGCATAGATTACCGATGCAACCTTGTTATTTTTATGCTCTACAACTTGGCACCATAGGAATATGCCGCTAATCACACAAAACAAAGCCACGAAAAACCTCGACGACATATAATAATGCTCATAAATAACCGTCATCAATCGCACGCTCCATTGTAGTTAAGTAATCAACCGTCACATTGTTGCCTGGCTTAACGAGGTAACCCCGCTCTGTCATAAGGCTGTAAGGGATAGACTTTCTATCACTTTCTTTTATAGCAATTACATCATCAGTTGATATAACGTAAACTTCGCCGTGCCTGCTCATATGCACAAGCAAGAACGATATACCGCCATGCGCCTTAAAGCGCTGTAACGTCTCTATTTGGTGCGCCTTTATGTTATCGAGGGGTAATGATGCACCTTTCGTTTCTTTGGCGTCAAACGTAACAGCACGCCCTTTATATACGCCAATATAATCTAACCCAGAGCGTGCACCGAATTTAGCGCCATTGAAACCATCATCCCCTCGTCTAACTTTAACTTCAGGATGTTGCTTGTACATATCTGCTTTCCCAGTATCTCTATAACGCCGATTACTCATAGATACATACCTCTCAAACACTTGTCCTAACCTAGCGTTCTTGTTACTTTTGTTCGTGCGTTTTTTAGCCGCACTCATTTTGTTATACGCCATACTGATCCCCTCCTAATCAAAATGGTAAATCATCGTCAGCTAACGGCGGGTAGTCCTGTTGTGGTTGCTGATAGCTCGGCTGTTGGTAACTTTGTTGCGGCTGTTGGTAATTGGGTTGCTGGTAACCTTGCGAAACGCTTGGTTGTCCGCCACCTTGCGGCTGAACACTTTGTTTTTGTTGCCCGCCTTGATTACCTCCACCCTGCTGTTTAGCATCTAAGAAGCTAATTTCATTCGCTATAACTTCAGTCGTGTAAACACGCTTACCATCCTTGTCATCGTAACTACCTGTTTGAATACGTCCTACAATCCCAATCTGTGAACCCTTGCTCATAAAGTTAGCTAAGTTCTCTGCCGTCTTACGCCATGCAACACAACTAATGAAGTCGGCATCCTTCTCACCTTGTTGATTAGAGAAAGCGCGGTTAACAGCTACCGTAAATCTAGCAACCGCTACACCCGTTTGTGTATATCGTAACTCCACATCTTTAGTCAATCGACCGATTAACGTTACATTGTTTAACATCCTACTAAACACTCCAATCAAATATATCCGACTGCACAAGCAGCACAGCCGATTTTCTTTTTCTGAACACGCTGTCCGCCGCTTCGCTGTCACCAAATATTGCATACTCTCTTTTCGCATACTCTTTGGTAACGTACATAGCCGCTACAGCCCTTACTCCTACTTGTTTACGATACAACCGCTTCGCTTCACTTAAGCTTTCCGCACGTATCAAAGCATAAGTAGGTTCATGCACCACATAATACATTGTACCACACCGTCACTTTACTTTTAAATGTCATTGCCAACAAGAAAGGCGAGCTTCCACTCGCCTTGTAATCACAACATCGTTTTTGGTAAATTGTCAGATGGCGGTAACTCCACCATGTCCGTAACTTGCATATTGCCGTTAGCTACACTTGTAGCGATGTGCCACAAGTCTACAGCTGTAAGGCTTTCGTAGTCTGTTGCCGTAAGTTCTTCTACTAAGCCTTTCACATCTTTGTAAACCACTCGGTAGTCTGCGCCTATCCCCAAAAATACTATCGTCTTGCCAGGAGCTGTTAACACCATACCTGGTTGCAACTCCCAAAAATCAAACTTACCAGGCTTCTCGTCCGCACACAGCAATATCAGTGCTTTGTTACGGGCCTGTTCGTAGTATTCATTTACATCCGCTATGCCTTCAGCGCGATCTTTAAGGTACTTGTTATACGCAAGCATAGACGCAAGTTGGTCTTTAGGTACGGTAGCCACAAATACTTTAGCTGATAGACTAACTGACTTTTTAATATTTTCGTATGCCATCGTTGCACAGTTGGCAACTTGGTGAATCAACACATCCGCTTCTAAGTCATTCTTCTTCAAGCCGTGCGACACAATCATTTCCATGTCGTCTACTGCCTGTAGCGCTGTGCGTAAATTCTCACGTAAATTATTTATTTCCTCTTGCGTAATACCTACTGTATTCTTCATAATTGCGCCCCTTCCAGTCCTTCCAATTTTATTAACTCCTGAAGCAAGCTACTTGCCTTTGCTTCAAAGCCAATGTCTAATGCCATAGAGAGTTGCTCTCCTGTAATTTCTATCAACACTTTTCGTGCTTCGTCTTTATCTACCGTTGTGTAATTGTCGCCAATCACAACGTTATCATAACTGTTGTACAGTGTACCCTCTTTAATAAAAAGTGTCAAAGCGTTTTTAACCTCTGTCGTATCGTAACACTTGGTCACGTGTTGTATGTCTCCGCCCTTGTACCAGTAAATCGGTGTATGCTGCATGCCTGTATAGCCCATTGTTGTAATCATGATAATTGCCCCTTTTGTTTTATAGTTTACGTTGCACGTCTGTAACTTCTATGCCTAACACGACATAGTTAATCACTTGCATGAAGTCTGTAACGTATACGACTTCACATGTTATTTTACGCCCTGTGTAGATAACATTCATTTCGTTACCAAGGATTTCGCGTAATACTAATGTGTCACCCACTTCGTAGTTACGGTCATTTTTTCGTATTTCGAACGTTTTTACTCCTGATGCCACGTCATCGAAATACTTATCTAGCAATTTTACTTCATGTTTCATTTTGCTTTACCACCTTTTTAGTTTTTTAGAATGTGAAGCCTGTCATACGTTTGTCGCTGATGTTTTCAAACCGCACTAGCATGTGATTGCGGCTCATGCGGCTCACAATGCGCTTATCGTACATCGTAACGAGTGAAGCGGCTGTGTGATTTGTCGTAATGATTGTACACTTTTCTGCTCGCGCATTGACGATGGCATTAAGCATACGATGCACAAAGTCAGTCGCTTGCTTATTACTGCCAACCGCTCCGGTCTCTGTGCCTAAGTCATCTAATACAAGTACATCCGCTTCACTACACAATTCCACGCAGTACGATTCGGTATACTTGCTCCCCTTATCGTCGAAGCTACCACGTACCAATTGCATCATCTTACTTACCGACACGTACACACAGCGTTGCTTCTTGTCGCCCATCTCGTTAATGTTACGCAAGATGGCCATTGCCAAGTGTGACTTACCCGCACCAACTTCACCTGTAAACCATGCATTGACAGCTGGTATTTTGCCTTGTAAGTTTGACTTGATTGCTTGGTACACTTTAGTCACTTGCTCCTTGACCGCTACTTCTTCAGGCGTTGTTGCTTCGTAGCTAGAGAAAGTACAGTCAATAACGCTTGCGTCCTCGGTAATGCTTTGTGTGTCAAGCATGCGATAGAAGCGGCTGTTTAGGGCTTGGTTGATTCGTTTTGTTGATTCCGCTTCAAATTCCGCATGGTGCTTGTCTGTTTCACAGATGGTACATAATGTTGTGCCATCAATGTTGAGCAGTTCATGGTGAGGATGGACTGCGCAATACTCACCAGTTGAAGCTATCTGGAAGCGCTCCTGTATAGCGTCCTGCATTTGTCGAAGCGGATTGTTGACCTGTTGCATTGTTGTTACCCCCTCTGCTTTGTAGCAAATAAGATTTTAAATCTTGCTCTGTACGAACATTAGCAGCATACCAATTGTTGAGTATCGACTTAGCGTAACCAAAATTACGCTTTTGATTTTCAACAGTTATCTCTAATGCTTTTATGACAATGGCTTCACCGTCTGTAAAGTCTTCTACGAATGCTTCAATCTGTTCAGCAACATGTGGCGTTAGTACACCGATGTTGTCAGCAAAGAAAGCGAATGGATTGTTAGCATTGAGCATAGGTTGCTCAACTTCTGGTTGTGTCACCTTATCTATTTTTTCGAATTGAGTGACCTCCATAGCTTTTATTTCTTTCGGAACCTCTACCGGTATCTTAACTTCGCTGACTAATGTATATACATTACGCTTGAAGAAACCCGCTCCAGTTTCCTTGGTGATAACTATATAACCTCTATCAGTTAATAAATCTCTATGCTTCCTAAGTCGTTTCAGCGACATGCCCAAGTCTTCAGACATAAGCTCCATAGAAGGAAAAGCACTTTCACCTGATCCGGCGTATGAACAAAGATATGCGTATACAGCTTTAGCTTCCGCTGTTAACTCTTTGTCTTTCATAACTAATTTAGGTACGATACCGTAACCTTGAGATAATATACCTTGAGCTCTCAAAACTTCACTCATTCATAGTCACCTTCTTTTTTATGGATGACCTTCTGTGTATAACCGTCATCTACAAAGTATCTGTAACCATCAAATACATTGTTATTCTTGCGGGCTAGCTCTCTACGCACAAACCCGTGGGCTTCTAGCTCTTTAATGCCGCTCCTTATGCTATCCCTGCCATCTTTCATTGATGCGATTATCTTTGCTTCGTTTACACCTTTATTCTCTGGCACAGAAAGTAGGTACAACATAATACCTTTGGCTTTAGCGCTAATTTTATCGTTTTCAGCAAAATCAACACTTACAGCAGTTCTTCCTAACAAACGTTTGTTCATTTTTATCTCCTCCTTATTCTACGACGGCTAGTCGATACAAAGTGACTGCCATTCGTTAAAACAACAATATCACCTATTGTCTAATCTGTCAATCCGATTCGAAGAAAAGAATTTTTAAGAGTTTTAAACTACGCCACCTCCCCTATATCTCAATTGCTGAAATAAGCTTTCAGGTGATGGTGTTATTATTATATTGTTAATATTAATATGTTATTAATAACTTGTTATTATTAGCAGTAACGTTTTGTCACTGTCGTGACGTGCGTTTTGTCACTGTCGTGACGTGCGTTTTGTCACTGTCGTGACGTGCGTTTTGTCACTGTCGTGACGTGCGTTTTGTCACTGTCGTGACGTGCGTTTTGTCACTGTGGGGAAAAGTAATAATTTTACAAAAAAAGAAGCGACTAAGCGCTCCTTTAACAATCGCAATCCCAACTGCACCGATTACATGTTTTACATCTTGGTACAGCTTCTATGCTAACTAAAGCAAAGACGATTGCTATTTCAAATTCATTTTCACACGACTTACAAACATGTGTCACAACATCTTCTATTGGACACACGTATATTTCATTTGCAGTCACTTGTTGACCACAGTGCGGACAACCGCAAGTAAGGTTACTCACAGTTGCACCCCCATTTTTTTAGCACGTTGCGCAATGGTATTTGCGATATCATTAAGCGTTTTGCCTTGTGATTTAGCTTGCGCTAGGTGTGTATAAAAGTCCGATTCTTTGCCGCCCAATTTCGTCCAAGCAGCCAAAACTTTATTTTGCTTAGCCAGCTCATTCGATTGTGGTTGTTGCTGTGTTGATTGTTGTTGCGGCTGGCGCTGTTGCTGTGCCTGTGGACGTTGTGGTCTCTTTTGTTGCGCGTTACTACGGTTAGGCAATGAAGAGCCGTTGCCGTCGTCGTCCTCGTCGTATAAGCTAAAAATTGCATTAAGGCTGTAACGTCGCAAATATGTGATTGCCTTACCTGCCTCTTGCGGGACATTCTTACCGCCAGCTATACTAGCTGTAATCGGAGGGAAGTGAATCCACTGACCACTTTCTTTGTGCGTCAACATCGTGCTGACACCAACCTCACTGCCATTACTTATCGGAATCTGCATGTAACTTAACCCCAACTCAACGATTAACGGATCAATAGCATCCTTAACAGCTTTTAGGGATGCATACTTATTCTTGTGAAAGTCATTACGGCTATCCCTTTCAACGCCTTTACCCACTCGCTGACAACTAAATTCATATAATGCCGCAAAAATAACATCAACCTTTTCGCTACTTGCTGTACCGTGTCCTAACATTTTATTGCCCCCTATTAATTAATTTTTGATATAAAATAAATCTTCTACTTTGTAGTCCAGAGCCTTAGCAATAGCCAAAGCATATTTAACCGACGGAGCATTAGCCCCCTTAGCCCATAAACTCAACTGTGGGGCTGTAACGCCTACCTTCTCCGCTAACTCCTTAAACATCATGTTGCGGCTTGCACAAGCCACTTTAAGATTGTTACCTAACATACTGTGCACCTCCTTGATTAGTATTATACACAATAAAATAATATAATCAATAATTAAATTCAATTTACCATAATTAAATATATAAAAAAACAACTACTTATAGATTGGTATAAGTAGTTGTTTTAATTTTAATGCAAGTGTTTACGAATGGCATAAGAGACTAATTTGTTTTTAAGGTCATCGTCAGACATATCTTCCAAGGCTGTTGCATTATATTTATCGCTCCAACCTGGTGTCTTTTTAGCTACTGCCAATTCAGTGCGTGTAGCAATAAGCTTTTTAAAGATGCCTTGTGCAACAGCGGCGTTATTAAGTGATTGGATATCTTTACGTGCCGTATCATTAAGTTTCATTGTGCTTAATACCTCCTCAACTGTATTTGTTTCAGGTGGTGTAGGTGTCGGTGCTACAACTGTTGCACCTTGCTCTAAGATTGCCTTTACGCGTTTAGCAAAGCGTAATACATATGCTGCTTCTGTGTATCCGTTAGCTGTTGCGCCAGGGTCACTGCCACCATGACCAGGATCTAACACAACAGTTGCATTAGACTGCTTACCCATTTGCTTGAGTGCATCTTTAATTGCTTGGGCATGTGTTTGTGCCAACATCTCAAAGTTGAGCGCCCCAGCTATTGTATTGTACTCAGCTGCATTAGTGATAAAGCCTAACTCAACTAAAATAGCAGGCATATTTGTTTCACGTAATACCGCAAAGTTAGCCACCTTCTTACCTCGATTAACCTGTTTAAGCTTACGCAAAGCAGGCAATACAGCGCCATGATACGTGTCACGCCCTGATACTGTAGCGCTGTTTTGTGTAGGGTAAGTAAAGTCCTCGTAGCCCTTAGCGCTCGCTGTGGCGGCGTTAAGGTGATAAGAGATGAAAAGGGTAGCCTTATTATTATTCGCGTAACGTGCACGCTCTGAAAGCCCCACATACACATCAGACGTACGTGTCATCAATACATTAATAGCCATATTAAAACACCTCGTTATCCGGATTGTTGTAGCAGTCTTGGCACATCATTTCACCGTTAAATGTTTCTAAGACCTCGATTTCTTTGCAGCATACAACGCACTCTGTTTTGTTTTGTTCTTCCATGTATATTCCCCCCTAGCTACTTTATTTTTTATTCGCGGCCAACAGCTCTTGCAATTGCTTGAGGTCAAAAATACCACTAGCTGCAAACCCACTTACTACGCCTAAACAAAGGCACGTATACGTGTCAAACGCCGTAAACGGCGTTATCACGATACCTACAAGGCAACCTGATAACGCCGAAACAACCATCATCCAACGGTTATCAATAGCGTTAACGGATTTAACAATCTGAGTAATAGCCATAGATAAAGCTGCACAAAAGACAACGATGCTCATAATATCAAACAACATTTTTACCACCTCGCTTTTCAATTTTTACTAAGCGATTGCTAAAATGTTCTAACTTTTGATCTAACGCATCATTAGTATTTTTCAATCGCTCGTCCATATCGCGTATCGCTTCGACTGTTTGATTTTGTACAGTCATAACATCTTTGAGCGCCTCAGCTGTCTGCGCTTGAATATCATTACTTTTGGCTAAGTGCTCTTGCGTTATGCGCTCACGTTCTTTGCTCTCCGCACGATATTCTTCGTGGTATCTAATCAAGTTAGTGATTTGTGTATCACTTTGTTCTCGATGGTATGATACCGTCTTGTCGAGTTGTTGCTTACCCCACTTAAATGCTAATAAGGTTACGACGGCAAACACTAAAAAAACAGGTCGCTCCGCTTTGGCAATTTCGGTAATCAATGCCCCATTGACTAAGTTAATCATCACTTGGCATCGTCTCCATCAATTCTAAACCTAACCCTTTATACTCCTCAGGGATTAAAGATTCTACTCTATTTTTGCGTAAAAAATAATTAGTAGCCGGTCGTATAGAGACAGGCAACTCAGTGTACTTAAGTCGTCGTATATGCACACCAATAGCGTAATAGTTACCAAATGCTAGTTCTTCCATTGTCATTACTCGTTTTTCACTCATACTATCACCTACTTCCTTTTTATATTAAATGAAATAAATGCAGGCGAGCTTTAGCCTACCTGCATTTATTATAACGCATCTTTGAGTTAGTTGTGATTAGAGTTTATTGAGTAATAAAGCATCCATTGTTTTTTCTACGGCGTCAATGCGAGATGTGTCAGTTGGATTGCCGCTAGTTGCCCCAAGGATCATTTTCATGCCAGTAACGGATGTGAATTTGAGAATCAACTCTTTCGAAAAATCACTTTGTTCATATTCGAAGAAATCTTCATGCGTCACCGTGCCGGCGATGGTAGATGTGGAATCTTTCTTTTCTACTTCCACATATACTTCAGTCGAACCTTCCGTTGCGGCAGGAGAAACAGAAAGTTGTATATCGTTATCCTCAGCTGTACGCTTAGCCCAAAGTTGCAGCTTATTGATATCTAAGTCCTTTTCATAATTTGTAGCCATACGTAGCACAGTCTTATCAACAGTCTTAGCGACAGAGTTAATCACAGTACGCACTTCTTTTTTGCTCTTAACTCCAAAAGAATCAGTAGCCGTGAATACAACCATATTAGCGCCTACTGACAGCTTTTTGATAGGGATTGATAAAGTGAAGTCCTTACCTGATAACGGCACATCTTGCGGTCCGTCTCCGTAGTCGACGGACAAAGTAACGTCATCCCCATCTAAGTCAACAACATCACCTTTATATACCAAATCATCAACGATTGATAAACCATGAGCGGTAGGCACATCTGTCAACGTTATCACTGGCGGTCTGTTAGGCACGACTTGGAAACGTCGGAAAGTATCGGCAGAGCGAGCGCCTTTGTCATCGTGAGCCCAAAAGCGTATTGTATGCGACTTTTCTTTTTCTAGACCACTTGCAATAATTTTATCATTATACACAATATCGCCTTTGTCATCCGTTGTCATCATTTTGATTTTTTTATCAAACGGATATACCTTGCCGTCATTGAGCTTAACATCTAATACTTGAGCAGCGCCATCATTGATAGAAAAGTTAGCTGTGATAACGTCACCAACGTCAGGGTCTGCATAATTACCTGTTAAAGATAATTCTTCACCGTGGTGCAGGACGGCGTTATCTTTTGTAGTAACGGTCATTGTTGGTGGGCTATTTAGTGTTAGCGTGTATATATTTTTGTCATCAGGACCAGAGATAGAGAAATCAGAGCGCAGAGCCAAAGCGGGGCGGAACCCGCTGCTACCACCGTACGCACTGCTGATGTGACGAGTACCATCAGAGTACACGTGACGCACGTAGTTCGAGAGCGACACATGCGGAGAGCGTAACCACCAATACCAACCTTTGTCTTTACTTAGGTTGGCACTCTCGTACGTATTGTTGTCAATAGCGCCTTGCGTAGGCTTAGCAATACGGCTAGCATCCGAAGTGAATAAGTCCCACTTAGTACCGTCGACAGCACCATCAACAGCCAAACCTACCTCGCTCAAGCTTGGTAAAAATACTTTGCTTGTTACAACTTCTGTTCCTCCACCGTCAACGCTCGGTTTATTAACGGTTTGATTGACACTAGGCAACATAGCGACAAACTCCGCAGGGAAGTAACTTAAAAAACCTGCCTTGTCGGTATATGGGTTATACGTAACATCGCTACCTGTAGGTGGTGCATCTGCAGCATGCTTAGCTTTGTACCAGTTTTTTGCCGCCGAGCTATTAGCCCATTGCAGTAAGTTAGATAGCGCGTAGTTGTTGTTACCGTAGCTTTTACGGTTAGAATCACTGTTGGTAGCTTCTTTGGCGTCAAACGCCATTAGCCCAATGATGCGCTCTGTAATTACAGGTATATGTCCGGCAGGGTAGCCCGGATGGTTCTCTTTAGATCCGATTTGTAAAATGATTTCTTCGCCGTTGAATTTCTTTGCGCCCTGCACACGCAATAGACTGCCGACAGCTAAACTTTTTAATGTAGCCATTAACTTCACTCCTCAAAAATTTTTAAATACAGTTGTTGCATGTTTTTTCTTAAAAAATATGTGTCACCATGACTAACGTGACCTAACCAACTATTCCAACTCTTGCTAATGTCTTCGGCTTTTAACGTTCCCTCTTTGTACCGCTTCTCAAAATGTTTCAACTTCCTTCTCATTCTTTCTTTACTCGCCCGGCGCACCTTCTTGACTATTTTGCCACTACTAGTCAGATAGATGTGGTAACCCAAGAAGTCTATGCCGTGACGTATAGGGAAGATATGAGATTTATGATTAAGCGTAAGTTTGAGGTCACGCAAAAACTCAATGATTTTCTTTTTGCAATACTGCAAGTAAGCCTTGTCGTGAGATATCAATACAAAGTCGTCCATATATCGTAAATAGAACTTGATACCCAACTTCTCTTTTATGAAATGGTCAAAAGCTGACAAGTAAAACAAGGAAAATAATTGACTAGTTTGATTACCTAAAGGCAAACCTTTACCCGGTGTGCTACAGGTACTATCAATAATATAACATAGCAAGTCATACACTCGAGCGTCTGGAATGTAGGACTTAACCATGCCTTTAAGTATTTCATGATCGATAGAATCGAAATACTTTTCTATGTCGCATTTAAGCACGTAGCTTTCCATACCGTTGTCTCGGTAAGCGCGCCTCATAAATTGTTCGGTTCGTTGTAAAGCTGCATGCACGCCTTTCCCTTTACGGCAGGCGAAGTTATCGTAAATAAAATGCCTTTCAAACAAAGGACTTACAACATTATCGCAAAGGGACCTTTGCACAACTTTATCGCGGAAACTAATACTTTTAATAATACGCTCTTTAGGTTCTTTTATTTTAAAGACGTTGTAGTCGCCTGGTCTGTAAGCGCCAGATAGTAATTCTTCCTGCAATGCGCTAACGTTTGTCGTAGCTGATTGCACGAATTGGCAAGTAGATGTTTTCCACCGTTTGCCTCTACAACAGTCTTTGTAAGCATTAAATAGATTTTCATAATCAGACATGATAGTAAAATACAAATTAAATACCTATCGCTAATAACTCCTTCAGCTTTTTGCAGTCGGAGTGTCGACAGCCTTATTTTCGCGGTTACCCGCAGGATATGTCCTCCTTTGACATTTGCACCTTTGTTCACCTTGCGGCTACTACGTTTCGGCTTTTTACGCAAATCGGGGCGGAACCCGTTGTTACCATTGTACGCATTGTTGTTGTTACGAGTACCATCAGAGTTCACGTTACGCACGTTGTTCGAGTTCGACACATTCGGAGACTACAGGACATACCCTATAATGTTAGGCTAGCAACTTCGAGTAGCGCTCCTTATCTTTATGATACATATGAGCAACAATCTTTTTGGCGTCACTCAATGGTCGCGCAACTAAACTAACTTCCCTTGCAGTTAAATATCCGCGGTTTTCCGATAAGCGTAACCAAAATTCTAGCCGCTTAGTTCGCGAAATGAATTTTCTTTGCAAAGCTCGTCTTTCTATATAGTCACTCTCGCACTCCACCAAAATATCATAAAACTCATTGCCTAACTCCAACAAACTTAAAGCGTCCGCCAAAAAGGGGTTGCTTACAGAAAACCTAACTCTTTTAGGATATTTATCTATATTATCTGTATACCTTAAAATACAATCAATCACTTTCTCTACGCGTGATAAAAATACGATTGTATTCTCTTTCCTTCTGTTAGCGGTGTTCCTCAATTTAGTTGAGCACCTCGCTAGTAGCGTTGTATGTGGTGTATGCTTTTGGTACAAAATTAGCAGTGCCATCAGGTTTTTTATTCTTGCGGTCAACTGTTAATGTGCTACGCGTAATGACAGCACCTTTTTTATAGCCGTTAGTCAGCGGGGTAGACAAGTTGGCTACGTTACCAGTAGACGATGTAACAATAAGATTTTCTGCATGTGTGTCATCAAATATAATGTATTCTACGCCCACATCTAACGTTTCAGCATCTATAGCTACCGACTTAGCTTGCGGCTCAGTAGCTGTAACAATATACGTATCACCGTGCAAAATTTTTATGTTTTGAGGGGTAGCCGCATCAAAAGAATCGAAGAAAGAATTGCCGTCTGTTTTACCGTCTAGCTCCATTTGAATCATAATACGTTGTATAGCAGCTAGAGACATTTCTACTTTTCCGTCAACAATTTTTATTGATTCTTCGCACTCTTCATTAAGCGCAGTCACCCAAGTTTTAACATCGTTGATTTGGCGGTCCACATAATCTTTAGTAGCGTTAACGATAGATGGGTCGATGTTTATCGCTATAACATCTGCGTTACTCACTTCAACCACAAAATTAATGATACTCTGTTTTCCAGTACCTTCCGTTAACAGCGGTTGGTACGTATCTGGATAGTTTGATATCGCTATCAAATCTCCTTCGTCGTCCAACAGACCTACCTCGCGAATCGTAAATCCTCCGACATTAAACGGAATGATAAGTTCGTACGTTAGGTAGTTAGGGTTTTTCGGATCTAGCACAACATCGTTAATAGTGCCTCTCCACTTTTCTTTTCTTAGGGATGTCATACTCTCATTAACTTGACTGCCATCCTCTCCGACAGCAAATTGAGTTATGTTAACCATCCCACCAGTTGCGGCCGCTTCGACAATTTTTTTCTTGCCGAGAGCGGTAGTATACGTTTCGTATTTAGCCATTAGTCACTACTCCTTTAGGTTTTATAGTCAACGCATCGAATTGATACATTGCCATACCAATAATATTTTTGTTACGTATATTAGTATACACAGGTTTTTTGGGCATTACTACAAAACTATCAGCACCATAAGATATGGCGGCTGTCGTAACTTTTGTACGAATATCGCTAAACTTAGGATATGCAGGCATCAGCGTGTTGACGTCACCACCGATGGTAACAGCTCCTAAGTAGAGATTGTGATAATGAGTTTTATCGCTGACATAACCAATATGAGCAGGCTTGTACTTCTCTAGCATCTCAATCATTGCTTTTTGGTCATAGCCTTCGCCGCTCATTTTAATAACGATCTCTATCATGTAGTCATTGTAATGTTCGATTATTTCTACACTACCGTTAGGCACATACATATTGAGCAGTCGCTCTAACCGATATTTATTCATACGTTGGTTAGCATTAAGCGCGGCAGTTATAGCTGCTTGTCTACTACTCAAATCCGCCTTGCTGTCAGGCGTGATATCTAACACACTTTCCCACAATTGCACACTTACTTCGTCTGCCGTTAAAGGAGCACTAGCCCCTTGCAAACTGTAAATATATTGAGCCAAACTATCTACCGCAACACCAATGGAATTAAAGACACTCAAGTTATAATAATCATCATTGTAAAAAGGAGTTACCTGGCGTAGCATCCAATCTGCAAAAGGGCTTGTAATAATATCGTTTTTAAGCGTCATTTATTACTACCTCCTCTACTACAGCGCGTTCACCTTGGCTCATTATTATGTTATCTACAGATCCATTAATTAAAAGGTTGCTGTAATCAATTACATCTGGACACTTAATGATAATGGCACCCACTTCATTAACTCGTATGATATCAACGGACGCTGTGTATTTGCTGACCGCTACAGCAATATCTTTTTTGAGATCTTCCACATCATCAGAAGTATGCTCTAGCGTAACACTTATCGTTAACGGCAAGATGTCTAGTGTACCGACAGTTACGTTAGCACCCACCGGAGCCATGCCATCCCCTAACCCATTAGTTGGGTCAATATAATTTTTAACGCGATTGATTAACTCCTCGCCAGCTACTTGACCGTTAGCGTCCGTTATCAACACTTTAACTGTGCCGCCACCATCCCAAAGCGGTTGCACGATAACAGCGCCTACACCATCTACTGATTTAGCCCACTTTTGATAGTCCGCTTTATTACCTGCTCCGTCACGTTCTCTTAAAGCCTCTAGCACTCGATACCTTAGTGAATCGTCATCTTCTTCGTTAGTTCCGTTACTGATAGGCGTGTTATTCATAACACTAGAGATGCCGTCTATACCTGTATCTATAACTGATATAGCGCCTTTGGGTATATTACCTGTCGTCCCGCCTATCGTAGCCTCAACCTTAGCCTCGACAGTACCTTCATCGCCTATTGTGTAATCGCCTACAATAACGTAAGCTTGGCTCTCTTTGGCATCATCGCCTATCGTATAAACTTTATGACCGTCGGGGATTGTTATGCCTGCATCTCCTGTAATAGTGATAGTACCTGAAGCTTTAGTTGGTTTTTTTCGTTCTATCGTCACTGTGTGGGCCCACAAATCTAAATCGCTACCCACAGCAGTCAAAGGATTGGCAGCACGTCGCAACTCCTGTAAATCAAACCCAGCGAATTTAGCTAAAGCCATAGCTACTGGTCTAGTGTGGTCGTACGCTAAATTACCTTCTGACGTATCGATGTCAGGAGGTAAAGCATTTAACATATCCTCGTGATACTCTTCTTCGCTTTTGGCTAATAGAGGCGGCGTCAGCTCTATCACATCAATTTTATTGTCCATGACCTGTAACAACTCCTAACATTCGGTTTATTGTGTCTCGTCCGTATATACTGTCTAACTCGAAACGCACATAACAGTTTGGCCCGTCCCAGCGGAAAGTAAATTGACTTACGTCCACAGTACGTTCATCTACCATCAAAGCTTCTGTTATGCTTCGTTTCAATTCACTCTCTGCTATTGGCTTAGGGTAACCCTTGCGTGCGATGGCTCGAAATTCTATGCCAATATCTGTACTATAAGCTGCTCGCTCGTACCTTTCTGTGGATAGGTTTTTTATCACCCACAGCAAGTAAGAAGCCGCTCCTGTATCTTTTACCGTCCTGCCGTTTGTAGTCATAACAATCTTGCCATCTACAAAATCATAGGCATATCCATTAATTAACCTTACGTCTGCAGTGTCTTGATTAGCAACATCTATCATTACATCCGGTGGTGTCATAACAGCATATTTCATTTTGCTCCTCCTTTGACATGAGATATTACCAAATAGGTATGGTTATCCCCCATCACCATACAAGCTACTCGGTCTCCAGGCTTTAGTATATTTTTCATCCTGTATGGATCACCAGCCTTGTCGTACCTGTCATAGTGCCCTTCACTCACGAGGTAATCACTTTTTGGGATGGCATGCGAAAAGCCATCAATACGTAACGATAAGTCACTTTGTATGGTCCCCAACACGTTTGTATTAGTAGGCAAGGCAGACTTGCTAGCTTGTAATATCACATCGGTTAATGCGTTGATACCTATCATACATTACACTCCCTTCACATTTAATTGCATCTTGCCGCTACCGTCTCTTGTTACTGATTCTACGATACAAGGGACTGATGCTTGTTTTTCGTTTTTCATCGTCCCTATCGTGCCGGACGCTACCATAATTTTATCACCTTTGCGCAACAGCGGTATATCAGGATGGGTAATTGGGCGTGTCACCTGCACCTTGTTTCTTTCTTTGAGCATCGCGTTAGCCGTTTCAATGGCTTTGCTTGGCGTTTCATCACCGGAGATATAGACAACATCTTTAAATTTACCGAAGCGTCCGTCACCCTTCTTTACAGCGTGCACAGGAGGTCTTGTATCTCCTTGGGCGTTACTAAAAATAACAACCTCTGAAATAAAGTCGTCTGCAATGCTATGTTGGTCAGAACTAGACTCTACCGTGAAGTCAGTGATTTCATAAATAACTTTATTTGTACCTACCTTAACAATCTCCACTTCGTCATCATTACTTCTCGGCACATAACCGCCATGACCTTTGAGCGATGCTTCTTCTAACAAATCAACACAAGCAGCCATTGGAGACTGCTTGTATATTTTTTTGTCTAGCCCTATAGATGGTCCATCAATGCGTTTGACCTTAATGCCCGCAGCTTTAAAGATATTACTCAAAGATGTCTTAACACTTTGCTTATCCGGTAAAATAGTAATGGTCGACACTACGCACTGCTGGATAGGTAGCTGGGTAAGCAGTGACATTTAACGTATGGTCAGCAGCGTTAGTTTGCCAGCTATAAAAAGACCCTTTGAATACCCTGGTTGTTACACCATCGAAAGTAGCGTTAACCTCTATGCGATAAGCCAAATACATCTTAGTGTGTAACCAACCAAATTCTTCGTCTTTAACGTTTTTGAGTGTGAGGCTAAGAGAAGAACACAGTTCGCCATCCATCTCCGCTAGTGACCAACTCTCTATCAATCTAGTGATATCCAGTATCTTGCCTGTAGGTGGTATGAGGCGGAAAGTATACACAGTAGACGTTAGGTCTACCTTATCTAAAAAAACTAAACTCATTTTATCCACTCCTTAGGTATTATCAATTTTTCGCCAGGATAAATTAATTGTGGCTTTTTGCTACGCAACGTAGCTTTGTTAGCGTTATACAACTCCATGTACCGCGCGCCATTACCCACATATCTACGGGTTATATCCCAAAGGTTATCCCCGCTCTTCACGGTATAAGTAGTAGCTGCTGGCTTAGTTTCTCGCACAGGCGTTTTCGCTACTTTCTTCTCAGGTTCATATTTTTTGATTTCAAAACTACGTGCCTCAACAAGGTTTATATCATACGTAACGTGTCCGCCAGCACCACTAGAGTTCGGCGTATAAGACACGAAGTATACTACGCTATTAATGTCCGCTTCGGGAAAGATAAAGCGTAGCTTAGGTTTAAATGATGGCGTGTCATTCCACTTGGCAAGCATATGCTTTATCGATGCGGGCGTATGGTCATTCGCATTCATTTTTGTGCCCTGTCCAAAAAACATACCATTGACGACGTAGCTTTCCGGTACCCCTACCTCTAGCTACATCAATAGTTCCTGATGCGACAGTTGTGAATGATATACGTTCACTGCCCATCGTCACAAAAGAATCGGAAGGAGAAACGGGGAAATGTAGCTCTTCCCCAGTTTCTAAGTTTATTAAAATTACATCACTCATGTTGTTGCCACCCCTCGATTGTTTAAGCTTTCTTTGATTTTTGTTGCTAGCGCCATTGCTATCTCATCGATGTCAACAGGGTTATCTTTGTTACCTATATTGACCTCGTCAATTTGTACAGTAATGCCGCCGCTTTGTAACGTATTGTTCTGCGCCCCTCCGTTGTTAGTCGTGGTGGTCATGTTGTTGCTAGGCACAGATATACTAGAGCCTATAAGACCCCCGTCTGCATATGGTTGAACTCCCAGCATGCTACCTGCTTGATTGTATAATTCCAAAGCTCGGTCTCGTCGCTGTGCGGATAAAGGTATTATAACCTCTGGGCCCGCTTCTCCGACCAAACCTAAGTGAGGCTTAGAAATGAAGCCGCCGTTAGCATACTTAGAAGCTTTACCTCCACCTGCACTACGACCTGCCTCTCGCCCAATGGTAAAGCCAGAAGAAATGCTATCCCAAGCAGACCTAGCCCAGTTGCCTACCTCTGCCCACTTACCACTCCACAAGATGGATCGAATAAAGTAGAGCTAATAGTATCTTTTACAGATTCCCAAATACTTGTAAAGCTAGCCCATTTCTCAGAAGTCCATTCACGAACTGCCTCCCACTTACCACTCCACCATTCGGCGTTGAATAATGTATTAGCTATACCTTCTAAAGCGGCGTCCCATACCTCGACGAAACCATCCCACTTTTCAGAAGTCCATGCTTTGACGCCGTCCCACTTAGCGCCCCACCATTCCGTGTTAAATATCGTATTCGCAATACTTTCCATTACGCTATCCCACACTTCGACAAAACTCATCCACTTCTCGTTAGTCCAAGATTTAACGCTGTCCCACTTAGCGCCCCACCATTCGAGATTAAATAACGTTTCTGCTATCGGCTCTGTTATTGTGGCCCATACCTCTTTGAATCCTTCCCATTTAACCTTAGTCCAAGATTTAATGTCATCCCATTTAGTACCCCACCACTCAAGATTAAATAATGTCTCTGCTATCGGGTCTGTTATCGTAGCCCAAATTTCTTTGAATCCTTCCCATTTAACCTTAGTCCAAGATTTAATATTATCCCACTTAGCGCCCCACCATTCCGTGTTAAATAATGTCTCTGCTATCGGGTCTGTTATCGTAGCCCAAATTTCTTTGAAGCTATCCCACTTTCTGCTAGTCCAATTTTTTACGTTGGTCCACTTTTCATTCCACCAAGCGGCGCTGAATAACGTAGTCTCTAATACACCTAGGACATAACCAGCTTTATATGCCCACCAAGACGCGCTGAATACCGTAGAACTAGCGCTGTCTAGTACGTTATTCCAAATACCTTTGGTGT
>CAUOPU010000064.1:0-11924 GCA_963457615.1 Nicrophorus investigator | reverse complement strand
CAGAAATTTGCGTGCAAAATGCGTTTATTTTTGGCTGAAACGTTCATATCCGGAGACTTTGAATTTATTGCTCAAAAAATAAATTTATCTTTTGAATGCGTGGAGCGATTTCGATGAAACTTTAACTGGATACTTCTAGGAGTAATCCAAGCATTATAGCGAAGAAAGAATTTTTTTATCTCGCTTGGTTCAAGAAATAATTAATAAAAATAACAAATAATTCTTGATTAAAATTTAATTATTTTCTTCACAAGGAATGATCCTAAAAATTATCTGAGTTCACCATGTAGCTTTATAGAAGCTAAGCGTTAATATGAATGTTCATTTTTTAAAATCGGATCGGTAGAACTGTAGTTACAGCGCAGAAATTTGCGTGCAAAATGCGTTTATTTTTGGCTGAAACGTTCATATCCGGAGACTTTGAATTTATTGCTCAAAAAATAAATTTATCTTTTGAATGCGTGGAGCGACTTCGATGAAACTTTAACTGGATACTTCTAGGAGTAATCCAAGCATTATAGCGAAGAAAGAATTTTTTTATCTCGCTTGGTTCAAGAAATAATTAATAAAAATAACAAATAATTCTTGATTAAAATTTAATTATTTTCTTCACAAGGAATGATCCTAAAAATTATCTGAGTTCACCATGTAGCTTTATAGAAGCTAAGCGTTAATATGAATGTTCATTTTTTAAAATCGGATCGGTAGAACTGTAGTTACAGCGCAGAAATTTGCGTGCAAAATGCGTTTATTTTTGGCTGAAACGTTCATATCCGGAGACTTTGAATTTATTGCTCAAAAAATAAATTTATCTTTTGAATGCGTGGAGCGATTTCGATGAAACTTTAACTGGATACTTCTAGGAGTAATCCAAGCATTATAGCGAAGAAAGAATTTTTTTAACTCGCTTGGTTCAAGAAATAATTAATAAAAATAACAAATAATTCTTGATTAAAATTTAATTATTTTCTTCACAAGGAATGATCCTAAAAATTATCTGAGTTCACCATGTAGCTTTATAGAAGCTAAGCGTTAATATGAATGTTCATTTTTTAAAATCGGATCGGTAGAACTGTAGTTACAGCGCAGAAATTTGCGTGCAAAATGCGTTTATTTTTGGCTGAAACGTTCATATCCGGAGACTTTGAATTTATTGCTCAAAAAATAAATTTATCTTTTGAATGCGTGGAGCGATTTCGATGAAACTTTAACTGGATACTTCTAGGAGTAATCCAAGCATTATAGCGAAGAAAGAATTTTTTTATCTCGCTTGGTTCAAGAAATAATTAATAAAAATAACAAATAATTCTTGATTAAAATTTAATTATTTTCTTCACAAGGAATGATCCTAAAAATTATCTGAGTTCACCATGTAGCTTTATAGAAGCTAAGCGTTAATATGAATGTTCATTTTTTAAAATCGGATCGGTAGAACTGTAGTTACAGCGCAGAAATTTGCGTGCAAAATGCGTTTATTTTTGGCTGAAACGTTCATATCCGGAGACTTTGAATTTATTGCTCAAAAAATAAATTTATCTTTTGAATGCGTGGAGCGATTTCGATGAAACTTTAACTGGATACTTCTAGGAGTAATCCAAGCATTATAGCGAAGAAAGAATTTTTTTATCTCGCTTGGTTCAAGAAATAATTAATAAAAATAACAAATAATTCTTGATTAAAATTTAATTATTTTCTTCACAAGGAATGATCCTAAAAATTATCTGAGTTCACCATGTAGCTTTATAGAAGCTAAGCGTTAATATGAATGTTCATTTTTTAAAATCGGATCGGTAGAACTGTAGTTAAAGCGCAGAAATTTGCGTGCAAAATGCGTTTATTTTTGGCTGAAACGTTCATATCCGGAGACTTTGAGTTTATTGCTCAAAAAATAAATTTATCTTTTGAATGCGTGGAGCGATTTCGATGAAACTTTAACTGGATACTTCTAGGAGTAATCCAAGCATTATAGCGAAGAAAGAAATTTTTTATCTCGCTTGGTTCAAGAAATAATTAATAAAAATAACAAATAATTCTTGATTAAAATTTAATTATTTTCTTCACAAGGAATGATCCTAAAAATTATCTGAGTTCAGCATGTAGCTTTATAGAAGCTAAGCGTTAATATGAATGTTCATTTTTTAAAATCGGATCGGTAGAACTGTAGTTACAGCGCAGAAATTTGCGTGCAAAATGCGTTTATTTTTGGCTGAAACGTTCATATCCGGAGACTTTGAATTTATTGCTCAAAAAATAAATTTATCTTTTGAATGCGTGGAGCGACTTCGATGAAACTTTAACTGGATACTTCTAGGAGTAATCCAAGCATTATAACGAAGAAAGAATTTTTTTATCTCGCTTGGTTCAAGAAATAATTAATAAAAATAACAAATAATTCTTGATTAAAATTTAATTATTTTCTTCACAAGGAATGATCCTAAAAATTATCTGAGTTCACCATGTAGCTTTATAGAAGCTAAGCGTTAATATGAATGTTCATTTTTTAAAATCGGATCGGTAGAACTGTAGTTACAGCGCAGAAATTTGCGTGCAAAATGCGTTTATTTTTGGCTGAAACGTTCATATCCGGAGACTTTGAATTTATTGCTCAAAAAATAAATTTATCTTTTGAATGAGTGGAGCGATTTCGATGAAACTTTAACTGGATACTTCTAGGAGTAATCCAAGCATTATAGCGAAGAAAGAATTTTTTTATCTCGCTTGGTTCAAGAAATAATTAATAAAAATAACAAATAATTCTTGATTAAAATTTAATTATTTTCTTCACAAGGAATGATCCTAAAAATTATCTGAGTTCACCATGTAGCTTTATAGAAGCTAAGCGTTAATATGAATGTTCATTTTTTAAAATCGGATCGGTAGAACTGTAGTTACAGCGCAGAAATTTGCGTGCAAAATGCGTTTATTTTTGGCTGAAACGTTCATATCCGGAGACTTTGAATTTATTGCTCAAAAAATAAATTTATCTTTTGAATGCGTGGAGCGATTTCGATGAAACTTTAACTGGATACTTCTAGGAGTAATCCAAGCATTATAGCGAAGAAAGAATTTTTTTATCTCGCTTGGTTCAAGAAATAATTAATAAAAATAACAAATAATTCTTGATTAAAATTTAATTATTTTCTTCACAAGGAATGATCCTAAAAATTATCTGAGTTCACCATGTAGCTTTATAGAAGCTAAGCGTTAATATGAATGTTCATTTTTTAAAATCGGATCGGTAGAACTGTAGTTACAGCGCAGAAATTTGCGTGCAAAATGCGTTTATTTTTGGCTGAAACGTTCATATCCGGAGACTTTGAATTTATTGCTCAAAAAATAAATTTATCTTTTGAATGCGTGGAGCGATTTCGATGAAACTTTAACTGGATACTTCTAGGAGTAATCCAAGCATTATAGCGAAGAAAGAATTTTTTTATCTCGCTTGGTTCAAGAAATAATTAATAAAAATAACAAATAATTCTTGATTAAAATTTAATTATTTTCTTCACAAGGAATGATCCTAAAAATTATCTGAGTTCACCATGTAGCTTTATAGAAGCTAAGCGTTAATATGAATGTTCATTTTTTAAAATCGGATCGGTAGAACTGTAGTTACAGCGCAGAAATTTGCGTGCAAAATGCGTTTATTTTTGGCTGAAACGTTCATATTCGGAGACTTTGAATTTATTGCTCAAAAAATAAATTTATCTTTTGAATGCGTGGAGCGATTTCGATGAAACTTTAACTGGATACTTCTAGGAGTAATCCAAGCATTATAGCGAAGAAAGAATTTTTTTATCTCGCTTGGTTCAAGAAATAATTAATAAAAATAACAAATAATTCTTGATTAAAATTTAATTATTTTCTTCACAAGGAATGATCCTAAAAATTATCTGAGTTCACCATGTAGCTTTATAGAAGCTAAGCGTTAATATGAATGTTCATTTTTTAAAATCGGATCGGTAGAACTGTAGTTACAGCGCAGAAATTTGCGTGCAAAATGCGTTTATTTATGGCTGAAACGTTCATATCCGGAGACTTTGAATTTATTGCTCAAAAAATAAATTTATCTTTTGAATGCGTGGAGCGATTTCGATGAAACTTTAACTGGATACTTCTAGGAGTAATCCAAGCATTATAGCGAAGAAAGAATTTTTTTATCTCGCTTGGTTCAAGAAATAATTAATAAAAATAACAAATAATTCTTGATTAAAATTTAATTATTTTCTTCACAAGGAATGATCCTAAAAATTATCTGAGTTCACCATGTAGCTTTATAGAAGCTAAGCGTTAATATGAATGTTCATTTTTTAAAATCGGATCGGTAGAACTGTAGTTACAGCGCAGAAATTTGCGTGCAAAATGCGTTTATTTTTGGCTGAAACGTTCATATCCGGAGACTTTGAATTTATTGCTCAAAAAATAAATTTATCTTTTGAATGCGTGGAGCGATTTCGATGAAACTTTAACTGGATACTTCTAGGAGTAATCCAAGCATTATAGCGAAGAAAGAATTTTTTTATCTCGCTTGGTTCAAGAAATAATTAATAAAAATAACAAATAATTCTTGATTAAAATTTAATTATTTTCTTCACAAGGAATGATCCTAAAAATTATCTGAGTTCACCATGTAGCTTTATAGAAGCTAAGCGTTAATATGAATGTTCATTTTTTAAAATCGGATTGGTAGAACTGTAGTTACAGCGCAGAAATTTGCGTGCAAAATGCGTTTATTTTTGGCTGAAACGTTCATATCCGGAGACTTTGAATTTATTGCTCAAAAAATAAATTTATCTTTTGAATGCGTGGAGCGATTTCGATGAAACTTTAACTGGATACTTCTAGGAGTAATCCAAGCATTATAGCGAAGAAAGAATTTTTTTATCTCGCTTGGTTCAAGAAATAATTAATAAAAATAACAAATAATTCTTGATTAAAATTTAATTATTTTCTTCACAAGGAATGATCCTAAAAATTATCTGAGTTCACCATGTAGCTTTATAGAAGCTAAGCGTTAATATGAATGTTCATTTTTTAAAATCGGATCGGTAGAACTGTAGTTACAGCGCAGAAATTTGCGTGCAAAATGCGTTTATTTTTGGCTGAAACGTTCATATCCGGAGACTTTGAATTTATTGCTCAAAAAATAAATTTATCTTTTGAATGCGTGGAGCGATTTCGATGAAACTTTAACTGGATACTTCTAGGAGTAATCCAAGCATTATAGCGAAGAAAGAATTTTTTTATCTCGCTTGGTTCAAGAAATAATTAATAAAAATAACAAATAATTCTTGATTAAAATTTAATTATTTTCTTCACAAGGAATGATCCTAAAAATTATCTGAGTTCACCATGTAGCTTTATAGAAGCTAAGCGTTAATATGAATGTTCATTTTTTAAAATCGGATCGGTAGAACTGTAGTTACAGCGTAGAAATTTGCGTGCAAAATGCGTTTATTTTTGGCTGAAACGTTCATATCCGGAGACTTTGAATTTATTGCTCAAAAAATAAATTTATCTTTTGAATGCGTGGAGCGATTTCGATGAAACTTTAACTGGATACTTCTAGGAGTAATCCAAGCATTATAGCGAAGAAAGAATTTTTTTATCTCGCTTGGTTCAAGAAATAATTAATAAAAATAACAAATAATTCTTGATTAAAATTTAATTATTTTCTTCACAAGGAATGATCCTAAAAATTATCTGAGTTCACCATGTAGCTTTATAGAAGCTAAGCGTTAATATGAATGTTCATTTTTTAAAATCGGATCGGTAGAACTGTAGTTACAGCGCAGAAATTTGCGTGCAAAATGCGTTTATTTTTGGCTGAAACGTTCATATCCGGAGACTTTGAATTTATTGCTCAAAAAATAAATTTATCTTTTGAATGCGTGGAGCGATTTCGATGAAACTTTAACTGGATACTTCTAGGAGTAATCCAAGCATTATAGCGAAGAAAGAATTTTTTTATCTCGCTTGGTTCAAGAAATAATTAATAAAAATAACAAATAATTCTTGATTAAAATTTAATTATTTTCTTCACAAGGAATGATCCTAAAAATTATCTGCGTTCACCATGTAGCTTTATAGAAGCTAAGCGTTAATATGAATGTTCATTTTTTAAAATCGGATCGGTAGAACTGTAGTTACAGCGCAGAAATTTGCGTGCAAAATGCGTTTATTTTTGGCTGAAACGTTCATATCCGGAGACTTTGAATTTATTGCTCAAAAAATAAATTTATCTTTTGAATGCGTGGAGCGATTTCGATGAAACTTTAACTGGATACTTCTAGGAGTAATCCAAGCATTATAGCGAAGAAAGAATTTTTTTATCTCGCTTGGTTCAAGAAATAATTAATAAAAATAACAAATAATTCTTGATTAAAATTTAATTATTTTCTTCACAAGGAATGATCCTAAAAATTATCTGAGTTCACCATGTAGCTTTATAGAAGCTAAGCGTTAATATGAATGTTCATTTTTTAAAATCGGATTGGTAGAACTGTAGTTACAGCGCAGAAATTTGCGTGCAAAATGCGTTTATTTTTGGCTGAAACGTTCATATCCGGAGACTTTGAATTTATTGCTCAAAAAATAAATTTATCTTTTGAATGCGTGGAGCGATTTCGATGAAACTTTAACTGGATACTTCTAGGAGTAATCCAAGCATTATAGCGAAGAAAGAATTTTTTTATCTCGCTTGGTTCAAGAAATAATTAATAAAAATAACAAATAATTCTTGATTAAAATTTAATTATTTTCTTCACAAGGAATGATCCTAAAAATTATCTGAGTTCACCATGTAGCTTTATAGAAGCTAAGCGTTAATATGAATGTTCATTTTTTAAAATCGGATCGGTAGAACTGTAGTTACAGCGCAGAAATTTGCGTGCAAAATGCGTTTATTTTTGGCTGAAACGTTCATATCCGGAGACTTTGAATTTATTGCTCAAAAAATAAATTTATCTTTTGAATGCGTGGAGCGATTTCGATGAAACTTTAACTGGATACTTCTAGGAGTAATCCAAGCATTATAGCGAAGAAAGAATTTTTTTATCTCGCTTGGTTCAAGAAATAATTAATAAAAATAACAAATAATTCTTGATTAAAATTTAATTATTTTCTTCACAAGGAATGATCCTAAAAATTATCTGAGTTCACCATGTAGCTTTATAGAAGCTAAGCGTTAATATGAATGTTCATTTTTTAAAATCGGATCGGTAGAACTGTAGTTACAGCGTAGAAATTTGCGTGCAAAATGCGTTTATTTTTGGCTGAAACGTTCATATCCGGAGACTTTGAATTTATTGCTCAAAAAATAAATTTATCTTTTGAATGCGTGGAGCGATTTCGATGAAACTTTAACTGGATACTTCTAGGAGTAATCCAAGCATTATAGCGAAGAAAGAATTTTTTTATCTCGCTTGGTTCAAGAAATAATTAATAAAAATAACAAATAATTCTTGATTAAAATTTAATTATTTTCTTCACAAGGAATGATCCTAAAAATTATCTGAGTTCACCATGTAGCTTTATAGAAGCTAAGCGTTAATATGAATGTTCATTTTTTAAAATCGGATCGGTAGAACTGTAGTTACAGCGCAGAAATTTGCGTGCAAAATGCGTTTATTTTTGGCTGAAACGTTCATATCCGGAGACTTTGAATTTATTGCTCAAAAAATAAATTTATCTTTTGAATGCGTGGAGCGATTTCGATGAAACTTTAACTGGATACTTCTAGGAGTAATCCAAGCATTATAGCGAAGAAAGAATTTTTTTATCTCGCTTGGTTCAAGAAATAATTAATAAAAATAACAAATAATTCTTGATTAAAATTTAATTATTTTCTTCACAAGGAATGATCCTAAAAATTATCTGCGTTCACCATGTAGCTTTATAGAAGCTAAGCGTTAATATGAATGTTCATTTTTTAAAATCGGATCGGTAGAACTGTAGTTACAGCGCAGAAATTTGCGTGCAAAATGCGTTTATTTTTGGCTGAAACGTTCATATCCGGAGACTTTGAATTTATTGCTCAAAAAATAAATTTATCTTTTGAATGCGTGGAGCGATTTCGATGAAACTTTAACTGGATACTTCTAGGAGTAATCCAAGCATTATAGCGAAGAAAGAATTTTTTTATCTCGCTTGGTTCAAGAAATAATTAATAAAAATAACAAATAATTCTTGATTAAAATTTAATTATTTTCTTCACAAGGAATGATCCTAAAAATTATCTGAGTTCACCATGTAGCTTTATAGAAGCTAAGCGTTAATATGAATGTTCATTTTTTAAAATCGGATCGGTAGAACTGTAGTTACAGCGCAGAAATTTGCGTGCAAAATGCGTTTATTTTTGGCTGAAACGTTCATATCCGGAGACTTTGAATTTATTGCTCAAAAAATAAATTTATCTTTTGAATGCGTGGAGCGATTTCGATGAAACTTTAACTGGATACTTCTAGGAGTAATCCAAGCATTATAGCGAAGAAAGAATTTTTTTATCTCGCTTGGTTCAAGAAATAATTAATAAAAATAACAAATAATTCTTGATTAAAATTTAATTATTTTCTTCACAAGGAATGATCCTAAAAATTATCTGAGTTCACCATGTAGCTTTATAGAAGCTAAGCGTTAATATGAATGTTCATTTTTTAAAATCGGATCGGTAGAACTGTAGTTACAGCGCAGAAATTTGCGTGCAAAATGCGTTTATTTTTGGCTGAAACGTTCATATCCGGAGACTTTGAATTTATTGCTCAAAAAATAAATTTATCTTTTGAATGCGTGGAGCGATTTCGATGAAACTTTAACTGGATACTTCTAGGAGTAATCCAAGCATTATAGCGAAGAAAGAATTTTTTTATCTCGCTTGGTTCAAGAAATAATTAATAAAAATAACAAATAATTCTTGATTAAAATTTAATTATTTTCTTCACAAGGAATGATCCTAAAAATTATCTGAGTTCACCATGTAGCTTTATAGAAGCTAAGCGTTAATATGAATGTTCATTTTTTAAAATCGGATCGGTAGAACTGTAGTTACAGCGCAGAAATTTGCGTGCAAAATGCGTTTATTTTTGGCTGAAACGTTCATATCCGGAGACTTTGAATTTATTGCTCAAAAAATAAATTTATCTTTTGAATGCGTGGAGCGATTTCGATGAAACTTTAACTGGATACTTCTAGGAGTAATCCAAGCATTATAGCGAAGAAAGAATTTTTTTATCTCGCTTGGTTCAAGAAATAATTAATAAAAATAACAAATAATTCTTGATTAAAATTTAATTATTTTCTTCACAAGGAATGATCCTAAAAATTATCTGAGTTCACCATGTAGCTTTATAGAAGCTAAGCGTTAATATGAATGTTCATTTTTTAAAATCGGATCGGTAGAACTGTAGTTACAGCGCAGAAATTTGCGTGCAAAATGCGTTTATTTTTGGCTGAAACGTTCATATCCGGAGACTTTAAATTTATTGCTCAAAAAATAAATTTATCTTTTGAATGCGTGGAGCGATTTCGATGAAACTTTAACTGGATACTTCTAGGAGTAATCCAAGCATTATAGCGAAGAAAGAATTTTTTTATCTCGCTTGGTTCAAGAAATAATTAATAAAAATAACAAATAATTCTTGATTAAAATTTAATTATTTTCTTCACAAGGAATGATCCTAAAAATTATCTGAGTTCACCATGTAGCTTTATAGAAGCTAAGCGTTAATATGAATGTTCATTTTTTAAAATCGGATCGGTAGAACTGTAGTTACAGCGCAGAAATTTGCGTGCAAAATGCGTTTATTTTTGGCTGAAACGTTCATATCCGGAGACTTTGAATTTATTGCTCAAAAAATAAATTTATCTTTTGAATGCGTGGAGCGATTTCGATGAAACTTTAACTGGATACTTCTAGGAGTAATCCAAGCATTATAGCGAAGAAAGAATTTTTTTATCTCGCTTGGTTCAAGAAATAATTAATAAAAATAACAAATAATTCTTGATTAAAATTTAATTATTTTCTTCACAAGGAATGATCCTAAAAATTATCTGAGTTCACCATGTAGCTTTATAGAAGCTAAGCGTTAATATGAATGTTCATTTTTTAAAATCGGATCGGTAGAACTGTAGTTACAGCGCAGAAATTTGCGTGCAAAATGCGTTTATTTTTGGCTGAAACGTTCATATCCGGAGACTTTGAATTTATTGCTCAAAAAATAAATTTATCTTTTGAATGCGTGGAGCGATTTCGATGAAACTTTAACTGGATACTTCTAGGAGTAATCCAAGCATTATAGCGAAGAAAGAATTTTTTTATCTCGCTTGGTTCAAGAAATAATTAATAAAAATAACAAATAATTCTTGATTAAAATTTAATTATTTTCTTCACAAGGAATGATCCTAAAAATTATCTGAGTTCACCATGTAGCTTTATAGAAGCTAAGCGTTAATATGAATGTTCATTTTTTAAAATCGGATCGGTAGAACTGTAGTTACAGCGCAGAAATTTGCGTGCAAAATGCGTTTATTTTTGGCTGAAACGTTCATATCCGGAGACTTTGAATTTATTGCTCAAAAAATAAATTTATCTTTTGAATGCGTGGAGCGATTTCGATGAAACTTTAACTGGATACTTCTAGGAGTAATCCAAGCATTATAGCGAAGAAAGAATTTTTTTATCTCGCTTGGTTCAAGAAATAATTAATAAAAATAACAAATAATTCTTGATTAAAATTTAATTATTTTCTTCACAAGGAATGATCCTAAAAATTATCTGAGTTCACCATGTAGCTTTATAGAAGCTAAGCGTTAATATGAATGTTCATTTTTTAAAATCGGATCGGTAGAACTGTAGTTACAGCGCAGAAATTTGCGTGCAAAATGCGTTTATTTTTGGCTGAAACGTTCATATCCGGAGACTTTGAATTTATTGCTCAAAAAATAAATTTATCTTTTGAATGCGTGGAGCGATTTCGATGAAACTTTAACTGGATACTTCTAGGAGTAATCCAAGCATTATAGCGAAGAAAGAATTTTTTTATCTCGCTTGGTTCAAGAAATAATTAATAAAAATAACAAATAATTCTTGATTAAAATTTAATTATTTTCTTCACAAGGAATGATCCTAAAAATTATCTGAGTTCACCATGTAGCTTTATAGAAGCTAAGCGTTAATATGAATGTTCATTTTTTAAAATCGGATCGGTAGAACTGTAGTTACAGCGCAGAAATTTGCGTGCAAAATGCGTTTATTTTTGGCTGAAACGTTCATATCCGGAGACTTTGAATTTATTGCTCAAAAAATAAATTTATCTTTTGAATGCGTGGAGCGATTTCGATGAAACTTTAACTGGATACTTCTAGGAGTAATCCAAGCATTATAGCGAAGAAAGAATTTTTTTATCTCGCTTGGTTCAAGAAATAATTAATAAAAATAACAAATAATTCTTGATTAAAATTTAATTATTTTCTTCACAAGGAATGATCCTAAAAATTATCTGAGTTCACCATGTAGCTTTATAGAAGCTAAGCGTTAATATGAATGTTCATTTTTTAAAATCGGATCGGTAGAACTGTAGTTACAGCGCAGAAATTTGCGTGCAAAATGCGTTTATTTTTGGCTGAAACGTTCATATCCGGAGACTTTGAATTTATTGCTCAAAAAATAAATTTATCTTTTGAATGCGTGGAGCGATTTCGATGAAACTTTAACTGGATACTTCTAGGAGTAATCCAAGCATTATAGCGAAGAAAGAATTTTTTTATCTCGCTTGGTTCAAGAAATAATTAATAAAAATAACAAATAATTCTTGATTAAAATTTAATTATTTTCTTCACAAGGAATGATCCTAAAAATTATCTGAGTTCACCATGTAGCTTTATAGAAGCTAAGCGTTAATATGAATGTTCATTTTTTAAAATCGGAT
>CAUOPU010000063.1:0-27100 GCA_963457615.1 Nicrophorus investigator | reverse complement strand
AATTAATAAAAATAACAAATAATTCTTGATTAAAATTTAATTATTTTCTTCACAAGGAATGATCCTAAAAATTATCTGAGTTCACCATGTAGCTTTATAGAAGCTAAGCGTTAATATGAATGTTCATTTTTTAAAATCGGATCGGTAGATCTGTAGTTACAGCGCAGAAATTTGCGTGCAAAATGCGTTTATTTTTGGCTGAAACGTTCATATCCGGAGACTTTGAATTTATTGCTCAAAAAATAAATTTATCTTTTGAATGCGTGGAGCGATTTCGATGAAACTTTAACTGGATACTTCTAGGAGTAATCCAAGCATTATAGCGAAGAAAGAATTTTTTTATCTCGCTTGGTTCAAGAAATAATTAATAAAAATAACAAATAATTCTTGATTAAAATTTAATTATTTTCTTCACAAGGAATGATCCTAAAAATTATCTGAGTTCACCATGTAGCTTTATAGAAGCTAAGCGTTAATATGAATGTTCATTTTTTAAAATCGGATCGGTAGAACTGTAGTTACAGCGCAGAAATTTGCGTGCAAAATGCGTTTATTTTTGGCTGAAACGTTCATATCCGGAGACTTTGAATTTATTGCTCAAAAAATAAATTTATCTTTTGAATGCGTGGAGCGATTTCGATGAAACTTTAACTGGATACTTCTAGGAGTAATCCAAGCATTATAGCGAAGAAAGAATTTTTTTATCTCGCTTGGTTCAAGAAATAATTAATAAAAATAACAAATAATTCTTGATTAAAATTTAATTATTTTCTTCACAAGGAATGATCCTAAAAATTATCTGAGTTCACCATGTAGCTTTATAGAAGCTAAGCGTTAATATGAATGTTCATTTTTTAAAATCGGATCGGTAGAACTGTAGTTACAGCGCAGAAATTTGCGTGCAAAATGCGTTTATTTTTGGCTGAAACGTTCATATCCGGAGACTTTGAATTTATTGCTCAAAAAATAAATTTATCTTTTGAATGCGTGGAGCGATTTCGATGAAACTTTAACTGGATACTTCTAGGAGTAATCCAAGCATTATAGCGAAGAAAGAATTTTTTTATCTCGCTTGGTTCAAGAAATAATTAATAAAAATAACAAATAATTCTTGATTAAAATTTAATTATTTTCTTCACAAGGAATGATCCTAAAAATTATCTGAGTTCACCATGTAGCTTTATAGAAGCTAAGCGTTAATATGAATGTTCATTTTTTAAAATCGGATCGGTAGAACTGTAGTTACAGCGCAGAAATTTGCGTGCAAAATGCGTTTATTTTTGGCTGAAACGTTCATATCCGGAGACTTTGAATTTATTGCTCAAAAAATAAATTTATCTTTTGAATGCGTGGAGCGATTTCGATGAAACTTTAACTGGATACTTCTAGGAGTAATCCAAGCATTATAGCGAAGAAAGAATTTTTTTATCTCGCTTGGTTCAAGAAATAATTAATAAAAATAACAAATAATTCTTGATTAAAATTTAATTATTTTCTTCACAAGGAATGATCCTAAAAATTATCTGAGTTCACCATGTAGCTTTATAGAAGCTAAGCGTTAATATGAATGTTCATTTTTTAAAATCGGATCGGTAGAACTGTAGTTACAGCGCAGAAATTTGCGTGCAAAATGCGTTTATTTTTGGCTGAAACGTTCATATCCGGAGACTTTGAATTTATTGCTCAAAAAATAAATTTATCTTTTGAATGCGTGGAGCGATTTCGATGAAACTTTAACTGGATACTTCTAGGAGTAATCCAAGCATTATAGCGAAGAAAGAATTTTTTTATCTCGCTTGGTTCAAGAAATAATTAATTAAAATAACAAATAATTCTTGATTAAAATTTAATTATTTTCTTCACAAGGAATGATCCTAAAAATTATCTGAGTTCACCATGTAGCTTTATAGAAGCTAAGCGTTAATATGAATGTTCATTTTTTAAAATCGGATCGGTAGAACTGTAGTTACAGCGCAGAAATTTGCGTGCAAAATGCGTTTATTTTTGGCTGAAACGTTCATATCCGGAGACTTTGAATTTATTGCTCAAAAAATAAATTTATCTTTTGAATGCGTGGAGCGATTTCGATGAAACTTTAACTGGATACTTCTAGGAGTAATCCAAGCATTATAGCGAAGAAAGAATTTTTTTATCTCGCTTGGTTCAAGAAATAATTAATAAAAATAACAAATAATTCTTGATTAAAATTTAATTATTTTCTTCACAAGGAATGATCCTAAAAATTATCTGAGTTCACCATGTAGCTTTATAGAAGCTAAGCGTTAATATGAATGTTCATTTTTTAAAATCGGATCGGTAGAACTGTAGTTACAGCGCAGAAATTTGCGTGCAAAATGCGTTTATTTTTGGCTGAAACGTTCATATCCGGAGACTTTGAATTTATTGCTCAAAAAATAAATTTATCTTTTGAATGCGTGGAGCGATTTCGATGAAACTTTAACTGGATACTTCTAGGAGTAATCCAAGCATTATAGCGAAGAAAGAATTTTTTTATCTCGCTTGGTTCAAGAAATAATTAATAAAAATAACAAATAATTCTTGATTAAAATTTAATTATTTTCTTCACAAGGAATGATCCTAAAAATTATCTGAGTTCACCATGTAGCTTTATAGAAGCTAAGCGTTAATATGAATGTTCATTTTTTAAAATCGGATCGGTAGAACTGTAGTTACAGCGCAGAAATTTGCGTGCAAAATGCGTTTATTTTTGGCTGAAACGTTCATATCCGGAGACTTTGAATTTATTGCTCAAAAAATAAATTTATCTTTTGAATGCGTGGAGCGATTTCGATGAAACTTTAACTGGATACTTCTAGGAGTAATCCAAGCATTATAGCGAAGAAAGAATTTTTTTATCTCGCTTGGTTCAAGAAATAATTAATAAAAATAACAAAAAATTCTTGATTAAAATTTAATTATTTTCTTCACAAGGAATGATCCTAAAAATTATCTGAGTTCACCATGTAGCTTTATAGAAGCTAAGCGTTAATATGAATGTTCATTTTTTAAAATCGGATCGGTAGAACTGTAGTTACAGCGCAGAAATTTGCGTGCAAAATGCGTTTATTTTTGGCTGAAACGTTCATATCCGGAGACTTTGAATTTATTGCTCAAAAAATAAATTTATCTTTTGAATGCGTGGAGCGATTTCGATGAAACTTTAACTGGATACTTCTAGGAGTAATCCAAGCATTATAGCGAAGAAAGAATTTATTTATCTCGCTTGGTTCAAGAAATAATTAATAAAAATAACAAATAATTCTTGATTAAAATTTAATTATTTTCTTCACAAGGAATGATCCTAAAAATTATCTGAGTTCACCATGTAGCTTTATAGAAGCTAAGCGTTAATATGAATGTTCATTTTTTAAAATCGGATCGGTAGAACTGTAGTTACAGCGCAGAAATTTGCGTGCAAAATGCGTTTATTTTTGGCTGAAACGTTCATATCCGGAGACTTTGAATTTATTGCTCAAAAAATAAATTTATCTTTTGAATGCGTGGAGCGATTTCGATGAAACTTTAACTGGAATACTTCTAGGAGTAATCCAAGCATTATAGCGAAGAAAGAATTTTTTTATCTCGCTTGGTTCAAGAAATAATTAATAAAAATAACAAATAATTCTTGATTAAAATTTAATTATTTTCTTCACAAGGAATGATCCTAAAAATTATCTGAGTTCACCATATAGCTTTATAGAAGCTAAGCGTTAATATGAATGTTCATTTTTAAAATCGGATCGGTAGAACTGTAGTTACAGCGCAGAAATTTGCGTGCAAAATGCGTTTATTTTTGGCTGAAACGTTCATATCCGGAGACTTTGAATTTATTGCTCAAAAAATAAATTTATCTTTTGAATGCGTGGAGCGATTTCGATGAAACTTTAACTGGATACTTCTAGGAGTAATCCAAGCATTATAGCGAAGAAAGAATTTTTTTATCTCGCTTGGTTCAAGAAATAATTAATAAAAATAACAAATAATTCTTGATTAAAATTTAATTATTTTCTTCACAAGGAATTATCCTAAAAATTATCTGAGTTCACCATATAGCTTTATAGAAGCTAAGCGTTAATATGAATGTTCATTTTTTAAAATCGGATCGGTAGAACTGTAGTTACAGCGCAGAAATTTGCGTGCAAAATGCGTTTATTTTTGGCTGAAACGTTCATATCCGGAGACTTTGAATTTATTGCTCAAAAAATAAATTTATCTTTTGAATGCGTGGAGCGATTTCGATGAAACTTTAACTGGATACTTCTAGGAGTAATCCAAGCATTATAGCGAAGAAAGAATTTTTTTATCTCGCTTGGTTCAAGAAATAATTAATAAAAATAACAAATAATTCTTGATTAAAATTTAATTATTTTCTTCACAAGGAATGATCCTAAAAATTATCTGAGTTCACCATGTAGCTTTATAGAAGCTAAGCGTTAATATGAATGTTCATTTTTTAAAATCGGATCTGTAGAACTGTAGTTACAGCGCAGAAATTTGCGTGCAAAATGCGTTTATTTTTGGCTGAAACGTTCACATCCGGAGACTTTGAATTTATTGCTCAAAAAATAAATTTATCTTTTGAATGCGTGGAGCGATTTCGATGAAAATTTAACTGGATACTTCTAGGAGTAATCCAAGCATTATAGGGAAGAAAGAATTTTTTTATCTCGCTTGGTTCAAGAAATAATTAATAAAAATAACAAATAATTCTTGATTAAAATTTAATTATTTTCTTCACAAGGAATGATCCTAAAAATTATCTGAGTTCACCATGTAGCTTTATAGAAGCTAAGCGTTAATATGAATGTTCATTTTTTTAAATCGGATCGGTAGAACTGTAGTTACAGCGTAGAAATTTGCGTGCAAAATGCGTTTATTTTTGGCTGAAACGTTCATATCCGGAGACTTTGAATTTATTGCTCAAAAAATAAATTTATCTTTTGAATGCGCGGAGCGATTTCGATGAAACTTTAACTGGATACTTCTAGGAGTAATCCAAGCATTATAGCGAAGAAAGAATTTTTTTATCTCGCTTGGTTCAAGAAATAATTAATAAAAATAACAAATAATTCTTGATTAAAATTTAATTATTTTCTTCACAAGGAATGATCCTAAAAATTATCTGAGTTCACCATGTAGCTTTATAGAAGCTAAGCGTTAATATGAATGTTCATTTTTTAAAATCGGATCGGTAGAACTGTAGTTACAGCGCAGAAATTTGCGTGCAAAATGCGTTTATTTTTGGCTGAAACGATCATATCCGGAGACTTTGAATTTATTGCTCAAAAAATAAATTTATCTTTTGAATGCGTGGAGCGATTTCGATGAAACTTTAACTGGATACTTCTAGGAGTAATCCAAGCATTATAGCGAAGAAAGAATTTTTTTATCTCGCTTGGTTCAAGAAATAATTAATAAAAATAACAAATAATTCTTGATTAAAATTTAATTATTTTCTTCACAAGGAATGATCCTAAAAATTATCTGAGTTCACCATGTAGCTTTATAGAAGCTAAGCGTTAATATGAATGTTCATTTTTTAAAATCGGATCTGTAGAACTGTAGTTACAGCGCAGAAATTTGCGTGCAAAATGCGTTTATTTTTGGCTGAAACGTTCATATCCGGAGACTTTGAATTTATTGCTCAAAAAATAAATTTATCTTTTGAATGCGTGGAGCGATTTCGATGAAAATTTAACTGGATACTTCTAGGAGTAATCCAAGCATTATAGGGAAGAAAGAATTTTTTATCTCGCTTGGTTCAAGAAATAATTAATAAAAATAACAAATAATTCTTGATTAAAATTTAATTATTTTCTTCACAAGGAATGATCCTAAAAATTATCTGAGTTCACCATGTAGCTTTATAGAAGCTAAGCGTTAATATGAATGTTCATATCCGGAGACTTTGAATTTATTGCTCAAAAAATAAATTTATCTTTTGAATGCGTGGAGCGATTTCGATGAAAATTTAACTGGATACTTCTAGGAGTAATCCAAGCATTATAGGGAAGAAAGAATTTTTTTATCTCGCTTGGTTCAAGAAATAATTAATAAAAATAACAAATAATTCTTGATTAAAATTTAATTATTTTCTTCACAAGGAATGATCCTAAAAATTATCTGAGTTCACCATGTAGCTTTATAGAAGCTAAACGTTAATATGAATGTTCATTTTTTAAAATCGGATGGGTAGAACTGTAGTTACAGCGCAGAAATTTGCGTGCAAAATGCGTTTATTTTTGGCTGAAACGTTCATATCCGGAGACTTTGAATTTATTGCTCAAAAAATAAATTTATCTTTTGAATGCGTGGAGCGATTTCGATGAAACTTTAACTGGATACTTCTAGGAGTAATCCAAGCATTATAGCGAAAAAAGAATTTTTTTATCTCGCTTGGTTCAAGAAATAATTAATAAAAATAACAAATAATTCTTGATTAAAATTTAATTATTTTCTTCACAAGGAATGATCCTAAAAATTATCTGAGTTCACCATATAGCTTTATAGAAGCTAAGCGTTAATATGAATGTTCATTTTTTAAAATCGGATCAGTAGAACTGTAGTTACAGCGCAGAAATTTGCGTGCAAAATGCGTATATTTTTGGCTGAAACGTTCATATCCGGAGACTTTGAATTTATTGCTCAAAAAATAAATTTATCTTTTGAATGCGTGGAGCGATTTCGATGAAACTTTAACTGGATACTTCTAGGAGTAATCCAAGCATTATAGCGAAGAAAGAATTTTTTTATCTCGCTTGGTTCAAGAAATAATTAATAAAAATAACAAATAATTCTTGATTAAAATTTAATTATTTTCTTCACAAGGAATGATCCTAAAAATTATCTGAGTTCACCATGTAGCTTTATAGAAGCTAAGCGTTAATATGAATGTTCATTTTTTAAAATCGGATCGGTAGAACTGTAGTTACAGCGCAGAAATTTGCGTGCAAAATGCGTTTATTTTTGGCTGAAACGATCATATCCGGAGACTTTGAATTTATTGCTCAAAAAATAAATTTATCTTTTGAATGCGTGGAGCGATTTCGATGAAACTTTAACTGGATACTTCTAGGAGTAATCCAAGCATTATAGCGAAGAAAGAATTTTTTTATCTCGCTTGGTTCAAGAAATAATTAATAAAAATAACAAATAATTCTTGATTAAAATTTAATTATTTTCTTCACAAGGAATGATCCTAAAAATTATCTGAGTTCACCATGTAGCTTTATAGAAGCTAAGCGTTAATATGAATGTTCATTTTTTAAAATCGGATCTGTAGAACTGTAGTTACAGCGCAGAAATTTGCGTGCAAAATGCGTTTATTTTTGGCTGAAACGTTCATATCCGGAGACTTTGAATTTATTGCTCAAAAAATAAATTTATCTTTTGAATGCGTGGAGCGATTTCGATGAAAATTTAACTGGATACTTCTAGGAGTAATCCAAGCATTATAGGGAAGAAAGAATTTTTTTATCTCGCTTGGTTCAAGAAATAATTAATAAAAATAACAAATAATTCTTGATTAAAATTTAATTATTTTCTTCACAAGGAATGATCCTAAAAATTATCTGAGTTCACCATGTAGCTTTATAGAAGCTAAGCGTTAATATGAATGTTCATATCCGGAGACTTTGAATTTATTGCTCAAAAAATAAATTTATCTTTTGAATGCGTGGAGCGATTTCGATGAAAATTTAACTGGATACTTCTAGGAGTAATCCAAGCATTATAGGGAAGAAAGAATTTTTTTATCTCGCTTGGTTCAAGAAATAATTAATAAAAATAACAAATAATTCTTGATTAAAATTTAATTATTTTCTTCACAAGGAATGATCCTAAAAATTATCTGAGTTCACCATGTAGCTTTATAGAAGCTAAGCGTTAATATGAATGTTCATTTTTTAAAATCGGATCGGTAGAACTGTAGTTACAGCGCAGAAATTTGCGTGCAAAATGCGTTTATTTTTGGCTGAAACGTTCATATCCGGAGACTTTGAATTTATTGCTCAAAAAATAAATTTATCTTTTGAATGCGTGGAGCGATTTCGATGAAACTTTAACTGGATACTTCTAGGAGTAATCCAAGCATTATAGCGAAGAAAGAATTTTTTTATCTCGCTTGGTTCAAGAAATAATTAATAAAAATAACAAATAATTCTTGATTAAAATTTAATTATTTTCTTCACAAGGAATGATCCTAAAAATTATCTGAGTTCACCATATAGCTTTATAGAAGCTAAGCGTTAATATGAATGTTCATTTTTTAAAATCGGATCAGTAGAACTGTAGTTACAGCGCAGAAATTTGCGTGCAAAATGCGTTTATTTTTGGCTGAAACGTTCATATCCGGAGACTTTGAATTTATTGCTCAAAAAATAAATTTATCTTTTGAATGCGTGGAGCGATTTCGATGAAACTTTAACTGGATACTTCTAGGAGTAATCCAAGCATTATAGCGAAGAAAGAATTTTTTTATCTCGCTTGGTTCAAGAAATAATTAATAAAAATAACAAATAATTCTTGATTAAAATTTAATTATTTTCTTCACAAGGAATGATCCTAAAAATTATCTGAGTTCACCATGTAGCTTTATAGAAGCTAAGCGTTAATATGAATGTTCATTTTTTAAAATCGGATCGGTAGAACTGTAGTTACAGCGCAGAAATTTGCGTGCAAAATGCGTTTATTTTTGGCTGAAACGATCATATCCGGAGACTTTGAATTTATTGCTCAAAAAATAAATTTATCTTTTGAATGCGTGGAGCGATTTCCATGAAACTTTAACTGGATACTTCTAGGAGTAATCCAAGCATTATAGCGAAGAAAGAATTTTTTTATCTCGCTTGGTTCAAGAAATAATTAATAAAAATAACAAATAATTCTTGATTAAAATTTAATTATTTTCTTCACAAGGAATGATCCTAAAAATTATCTGAGTTCACCATGTAGCTTTATAGAAGCTAAGCGTTAATATGAATGTTCATTTTTTAAAATCGGATCTGTAGAACTGTAGTTACAGCGCAGAAATTTGCGTGCAAAATGCGTTTATTTTTGGCTGAAACGTTCATATCCGGAGACTTTGAATTTATTGCTCAAAAAATAAATTTATCTTTTGAATGCGTGGAGCGATTTCGATGAAAATTTAACTGGATACTTCTAGGAGTAATCCAAAGCATTATAGGGAAGAAAGAATTTTTTATCTCGCTTGGTTCAAGAAATAATTAATAAAAATAACAAATAATTCTTGATTAAAATTTAATTATTTTCTTCACAAGGAATGATCCTAAAAATTATCTGAGTTCACCATGTAGCTTTATAGAAGCTAAGCGTTAATATGAATGTTCATATCCGGAGACTTTGAATTTATTGCTCAAAAAATAAATTTATCTTTTGAATGCGTGGAGCGATTTCGATGAAAATTTAACTGGATACTTCTAGGAGTAATCCAAGCATTATAGGGAAGAAAGAATTTTTTTATCTCGCTTGGTTCAAGAAATAATTAATAAAAATAACAAATAATTCTTGATTAAAATTTAATTATTTTCTTCACAAGGAATGATCCTAAAAATTATCTGAGTTCACCATGTAGCTTTATAGAAGCTAAGCGTTAATATGAATGTTCATTTTTTAAAATCGGATCGGTAGAACTGTAGTTACAGCGCAGAAATTTGCGTGCAAAATGCGTTTATTTTTGGCTGAAACGTTCATATCCGGAGACTTTGAATTTATTGCTCAAAAAAATAAATTTATCTTTTGAATGCGTGGAGCGATTTCGATGAAACTTTAACTGGATACTTCTAGGAGTAATCCAAGCATTATAGCGAAGAAAGAATTTTTTTATCTCGCTTGGTTCAAGAAATAATTAATAAAAATAACAAATAATTCTTGATTAAAATTTAATTATTTTCTTCACAAGGAATGATCCTAAAAATTATCTGAGTTCACCATATAGCTTTATAGAAGCTAAGCGTTAATATGAATGTTCATTTTTAAAATCGGATCAGTAGAACTGTAGTTACAGCGCAGAAATTTGCGTGCAAAATGCGTTTATTTTTGGCTGAAACGTTCATATCCGGAGACTTTGAATTTATTGCTCAAAAAATAAATTTATCTTTTGAATGCGTGGAGCGATTTCGATGAAACTTTAACTGGATACTTCTAGGAGTAATCCAAGCATTATAGCGAAGAAAGAATTTTTTTATCTCGCTTGGTTCAAGAAATAATTAATAAAAATAACAAATAATTCTTGATTAAAATTTAATTATTTTCTTCACAAGGATGATCCTAAAAATTATCTGAGTTCACCATGTAGCTTTATAGAAGCTAAGCGTTAATATGAATGTTCATTTTTTAAAATCGGATCGGTAGAACTGTAGTTACAGCGCAGAAATTTGCGTGCAAAATGCGTTTATTTTTGGCTGAAACGATCATATCCGGAGACTTTGAATTTATTGCTCAAAAAATAAATTTATCTTTTGAATGCGTGGAGCGATTTCGATGAAACTTTAACTGGATACTTCTAGGAGTAATCCAAGCATTATAGCGAAGAAAGAATTTTTTTATCTCGCTTGGTTCAAGAAATAATTAATAAAAATAACAAATAATTCTTGATTAAAATTTAATTATTTTCTTCACAAGGAATGATCCTAAAAATTATCTGAGTTCACCATGTAGCTTTATAGAAGCTAAGCGTTAATATGAATGTTCATTTTTTAAAATCGGATCTGTAGAACTGTAGTTACAGCGCAGAAATTTGCGTGCAAAATGCGTTTATTTTTGGCTGAAACGTTCATATCCGGAGACTTTGAATTTATTGCTCAAAAAATAAATTTATCTTTTGAATGCGTGGAGCGATTTCGATGAAAATTTAACTGGATACTTCTAGGAGTAATCCAAGCATTATAGGGAAGAAAGAATTTTTTTATCTCGCTTGGTTCAAGAAATAATTAATAAAAATAACAAATAATTCTTGATTAAAATTTAATTATTTTCTTCACAAGGAATGATCCTAAAAATTATCTGAGTTCACCATGTAGCTTTATAGAAGCTAAGCGTTAATATGAATGTTCATATCCGGAGACTTTGAATTTATTGCTCAAAAAATAAATTTATCTTTTGAATGCGTGGAGCGATTTCGATGAAAATTTAACTGGATACTTCTAGGAGTAATCCAAGCATTATAGCGAAGAAAGAATTTTTTTATCTCGCTTGGTTCAAGAAATAATTAATAAAAATAACAAATAATTCTTGATTAAAATTTAATTATTTTCTTCACAAGGAATGATCCTAAAAATTATCTGAGTTCACCATGTAGCTTTATAGAAGCTAAGCGTTAATATGAATGTTCATTTTTAAAATCGGATCGGTAGAACTGTAGTTACAGCGCAGAAATTTGCGTGCAAAATGCGTTTATTTTTGGCTGAAACGATCATATCCGGAGACTTTGAATTTATTGCTCAAAAAATAAATTTATCTTTTGAATGCGTGGAGCGATTTCGATGAAACTTTAACTGGATACTTCTAGGAGTAATCCAAGCATTATAGCGAAGAAAGAATTTTTTTATCTCGCTTGGTTCAAGAAATAATTAATAAAAATAACAAATAATTCTTGATTAAAATTTAATTATTTTCTTCACAAGGAATGATCCTAAAAATTATCTGAGTTCACCATGTAGCTTTATAGAAGCTAAGCGTTAATATGAATGTTCATATCCGGAGACTTTGAATTTATTGCTCAAAAAATAAATTTATCTTTTGAATGCGTGGAGCGATTTCGATGAAAATTTAACTGGGTACTTCTAGGAGTAATCCAAGCATTATAGGGAAGAAAGAATTTTTTTATCTCGCTTGGTTCAAGAAATAATTAATAAAAATAACAAATAATTCTTGATTAAAATTTAATTATTTTCTTCACAAGGAATGATCCTAAAAATTATCTGAGTTCACCATGTAGCTTTATAGAAGCTAAGCGTTAATATGAATGTTCATTTTTTAAAATCGGATCGGTAGAACTGTAGTTACAGCGCAGAAATTTGCGTGCAAAATGCGTTTATTTTTGGCTGAAACGTTCATATCCGGAGACTGAATTTATTGCTCAAAAAATAAATTTATCTTTTGAATGCGTAGAGCGATTTCGATGAAACTTTAACTGGATACTTCTAGGAGTAATCCAAGCATTATAGCGAAGAAAGAATTTTTTTATCTCGCTTGGTTCAAGAAATAATTAATAAAAATAACAAATAATTCTTGATTAAAATTTAATTATTTTCTTCACAAGGAATGATCCTAAAAATTATCTGAGTTCACCATATAGCTTTATAGAAGCTAAGCGTTAATATGAATGTTCATTTTTTAAAATCGGATCGGTAGAACTGTAGTTACAGCGCAGAAATTTGCGTGCAAAATGCGTTTATTTTGGCTGAAACGTTCATATCCGGAGACTTTGAATTTATTGCTCAAAAAATAAATTTATCTTTTGAATGCGTGGAGCGATTTCGATGAAACTTTAACTGGATACTTCTAGGAGTAATCCAAGCATTATAGCGAAGAAAGAATTTTTTTATCTCGCTTGGTTCAAGAAATAATTAATAAAAATAACAAATAATTCTTGATTAAAATTTAATTATTTTCTTCACAAGGAATGATCCTAAAAATTTTCTGAGTTCACCATGTAGCTTTATAGAAGCTAACCGTTAATATGAATGTTCATTTTTTAAAATCGGATTGGTAGAACTGTAGTTACAGCGCAGAAATTTGCGTGCAAAATGCGTTTATTTTTGGCTGAAACGTTCATATCCGGAGACTTTGAATTTATTGCTCAAAAAATAAATTTATCTTTTGAATGCGTGGAGCGATTTCGATGAAACTTTAACTGGATACTTCTAGGAGTAATCCAAGCATTATAGCGAAGAAAGAATTTTTTTATCTCGCTTGGTTCAAGAAATAATTAATAAAAATAACAAATAATTCTTGATTAAAATTTAATTATTTTCTTCACAAGGAATGATCCTAAAAATTATCTGAGTTCACCATGTAGCTTTATAGAAGCTAAGCGTTAATATGAATGTTCATTTTTTAAAATCGGATCGGAACTGTAGTTACAGCGCAGAAATTTGCGTGCAAAATGCGTTTATTTTTGGCTGAAACGTTCATATCCGGAGACTTTGAATTTATTGCTCAAAAAATAAATTTATCTTTTGAATGCGTGGAGCGATTTCGATGAAACTTTAACTGGATACTTCTAGGAGTAATCCAAGCATTATAGCGAAGAAAGAATTTTTTATCTCGCTTGGTTCAAGAAATAATTAATAAAAATAACAAATAATTCTTGATTAAAATTTAATTATTTTCTTCACAAGGAATGATCCTAAAAATTATCTGAGTTCACCATGTAGCTTTATAGAAGCTAAGCGTTAATATGAATGTTCATATCCGGAGACTTTGAATTTATTGCTCAAAAAATAAATTTATCTTTTGAATGCGTGGAGCGATTTCGATGAAACTTTAACTGGATACTTCTAGGAGTAATCCAAGCATTATAGCGAAGAAAGAATTTTTTATCTCGCTTGGTTCAAGAAATAATTAATAAAAATAACAATTAATTCTTGATTAAAATTTAATTATTTTCTTCACAAGGAATGATCCTAAAAATTATCTGAGTTCACCATGTAGCTTTATAGAAGCTAAGCGTTAATATGAATGTTCATTTTTTAAAATCGGATCGGTAGAACTATAGTTACAGCGCAGAAATTTGCGTGCAAAATGCGTTTATTTTTGGCTGAAACGTTCATATCCGGAGACTTTGAATTTATTGCTCAAAAAATAAATTTATCTTTTGAATGCGTGGAGCGATTTCGATGAAACTTTAACTGGATACTTCTAGGAGTAATCCAAGCATTATAGCGAAGAAAGAATTTTTTTATCTCGCTTGGTTCAAGAAATAATTAATAAAAATAACAAATAATTCTTGATTAAAATTTAATTATTTTCTTCACAAGGAATGATCCTAAAAATTATCTGAGTTCACCATATAGCTTTATAGAAGCTAAGCGTTAATATGAATGTTCATTTTTTTAAATCGGATCGGTAGAACTGTAGTTACAGCGCAGAAATTTGCGTGCAAAATGCGTTTATTTTTGGCTGAAACGTTCATATCCGGAGACTTTGAATTTATTGCTCAAAAAATAAATTTATCTTTTGAATGCGTGGAGCGATTTCGATGAAACTTTAACTGGATACTTCTAGGAGTAATCCAAGCATTATAGCGAAGAAAGAATTTTTTTTATCTCGCTTGGTTCAAGAAATAATTAATAAAAATAACAAATAATTCTTGATTAAAATTTAATTATTTTCTTCACAAGGAATGATCCTAAAAATTATCTGAGTTCACCATGTAGCTTTATAGAAGCTAAGCGTTAATATGAATGTTCATTTTTTAAAATCGGATCTGTAGAACTGTAGTTACAGCGCAGAAATTTGCGTGCAAAATGCGTTTATTTTTGGCTGAAACGTTCATATCCGGAGACTTTGAATTTATTGCTCAAAAAATAAATTTATCTTTTGAATGCGTGGAGCGATTTCGATGAAAATTTAACTGGATACTTCTAGGAGTAATCCAAGCATTATAGGGAAGAAAGAATTTTTTTATCTCGCTTGGTTCAAGAAATAATTAATAAAAATAACAAATAATTCTTGATTAAAATTTAATTATTTTCTTCACAAGGAATGATCCTAAAAATTATCTGAGTTCACCATGTAGCTTTATAGAAGCTAAGCGTTAATATGAATGTTCATATCCGGAGACTTTGAATTTATTGCTCAAAAAATAAATTTATCTTTTGAATGCGTGGAGCGATTTCGATGAAAATTTAACTGGATACTTCTAGGAGTAATCCAAGCATTATAGGGAAGAAAGAATTTTTTTATCTCGCTTGGTTCAAGAAATAATTAATAAAAATAACAAATAATTCTTGATTAAAATTTAATTATTTTCTTCACAAGGAATGATCCTAAAAATTATCTGAGTTCACCATGTAGCTTTATAGAAGCTAAGCGTTAATATGAATGTTCATTTTTTAAAATCGGATCGGTAGAACTGTAGTTACAGCGCAGAAATTTGCGTGCAAAATGCGTTTATTTTTGGCTGAAACGTTCATATCCGGAGACTTTGAATTTATTGCTCAAAAAATAAATTTATCTTTTGAATGCGTGGAGCGATTTCGATGAAACTTTAACTGGATACTTCTAGGAGTAATCCAAGCATTATAGCGAAGAAAGAATTTTTTTATCTCGCTTGGTTCAAGAAATAATTAATAAAAATAACAAATAATTCTTGATTAAAATTTAATTATTTTCTTCACAAGGAATGATCCTAAAAATTATCTGAGTTCACCATATAGCTTTATAGAAGCTAAGCGTTAATATGAATGTTCATTTTTATTAAATCGGATCGGTAGAACTGTAGTTACAGCGCAGAAATTTGCGTGCAAAATGCGTTTATTTTTGGCTGAAACGTTCATATCCGGAGACTTTGAATTTATTGCTCAAAAAATAAATTTATCTTTTGAATGCATGGAGCGATTTCGATGAAACTTTAACGGGATACTTCTAGGAGTAATCCAAGCATTATAGCGAAGAAAGAATTTTTTTTATCTCGCTTGGTTCAAGAAATAATTAATAAAAATAACAAATAATTCTTGATTAAAATTTAATTATTTTCTTCACAAGGAATGATCCTAAAAATTATCTGAGTTCACCATGTAGCTTTATAGAAGCTAAGCGTTAATATGAATGTTCATTTTTTAAAATCGGATCTGTAAAACTGTAGTTACAGCGCAGAAATTTGCGTGCAAAATGCGTTTATTTTTGGCTGAAACGTTCATATCCGGAGACTTTGAATTTATTGCTCAAAAAATAAATTTATCTTTTGAATGCGTGGAGCGATTTCGATGAAAATTTAACTGGATACTTCTAGGAGTAATCCAAGCATTATAGGGAAGAAAGAATTTTTTTATCTCGCTTGGTTCAAGAAATAATTAATAAAAATAACAAATAATTCTTGATTAAAATTTAATTATTTTCTTCACAAGGAATGATCCTAAAAATTATCTGAGTTCACCATGTAGCTTTATAGAAGCTAAGCGTTAATATGAATGTTCATATCCGGAGACTTTGAATTTATTGCTCAAAAAATAAATTTATCTTTTGAATGCGTGGAGCGATTTCGATGAAAATTTAACTGGATACTTCTAGGAGTAATCCAAGCATTATAGGGAAGAAAGAATTTTTTTATCTCGCTTGGTTCAAGAAATAATTAATAAAAATAACAAATAATTCTTGATTAAAATTTAATTATTTTCTTCACAAGGAATGATCCTAAAAATTATCTGAGTTCACCATGTAGCTTTATAGAAGCTAAGCGTTAATATGAATGTTCATTTTTTAAAATCGGATCGGTAGAACTGTAGTTACAGCGCAGAAATTTGCGTGCAAAATGCGTTTATTTTTGGCTGAAACGTTCATATCCGGAGACTTTGAATTTATTGCTCAAAAAATAAATTTATCTTTTGAATGCGTGGAGCGATTTCGATGAAACTTTAACTGGATACTTCTAGGAGTAATCCAAGCATTATAGCGAAGAAAGAATTTTTTTATCTCGCTTGGTTCAAGAAATAATTAATAAAAATAACAAATAATTCTTGATTAAAATTTAATTATTTTCTTCACAAGGAATGATCCTAAAAATTATCTGAGTTCACCATATAGCTTTATAGAAGCTAAGCGTTAATATGAATGTTCATTTTTTAAAATCGGATCGGTAGAACTGTAGTTACAGCGCAGAAATTTGCGTGCAAAATGCGTTTATTTTTGGCTGAAACGTTCATATCCGGAGACTTTGAATTTATTGCTCAAAAAATAAATTTATCTTTTGAATGCGTGGAGCGATTTCGATGAAACTTTAACTGGATACTTCTAGGAGTAATCCAAGCATTATAGCGAAGAAGGAATTTTTTTATCTCGCTTGGTTCAAGAAATAATTAATAAAAATAACAAATAATTCTTGATTAAAATTTAATTATTTTCTTCACAAGGAATGATCCTAAAAATTATCTGAGTTCACCATATAGCTTTATAGAAGCTAAGCGTTAATATGAATGTTCATTTTTTAAAATCGGATCGGTAGAACTGTAGTTACAGCGCAGAATTTTGCGTGCAAAATGCGTTTATTTTTGGCTGAAACGTTCATATCCGGAGACTTTGAATTTATTGCTCAAAAAATAAATTTATCTTTTGAATGCGTGGAGCGATTTCGATGAAACTTTAACTGGATACTTCTAGGAGTAATCCAAGCATTATAGCGAAGAAAGAATTTTTTTATCTCGCTTGGTTCAAGAAATAATTAATAAAAATAACAAATAATTCTTGATTAAAATTTAATTATTTTCTTCACAAGGAATGATCCTAAAAATTATCTGAGTTCACCATGTAGCTTTATAGAAGCTAAGCGTTAATATGAATGTTCATTTTTTAAAATCGGATCGGTAGAACTGTAGTTACAGCGCAGAAATTTGCGTGCAAAATGCGTTTATTTTTGGCTGAAACGTTCATATCCGGAGACTTTGAATTTATTGCTCAAAAAATAAATTTATCTTTTGAATGCGTGGAGCGCTTTCGATGAAACTTTAACTGGATACTTCTAGGAGTAATCCAAGCATTATAGCGAAGAAAGAATTTTTTTATCTCGCTTGGTTCAAGAAATAATTAATAAAAATAACAAATAATTCTTGATTAAAATTTAATTATTTTCTTCACAAGGAATGATCCTAAAAATTATCTGAGTTCACCATGTAGCTTTATAGAAGCTAAGCGTTAATATGAATGTTCATTTTTTAAAATCGGATCGGTAGAACTGTAGTTACAGCGCAGAAATTTGCGTGCAAAATGCGTTTATTTTTGACTGAAACGTTCATATCCGGAGACTTTGAATTTATTGCTCAAAAAATAAATTTATCTTTTGAATGCGTGGAGCGATTTCGATGAAACTTTAACTGGATACTTCTAGGAGTAATCCAAGCATTATAGCGAAGAAAGAATTTTTTTATCTCGCTTGGTTCAAGAAATAATTAATAAAAATAACAAATAATTCTTGATTAAAATTTAATTATTTTCTTCACAAGGAATGATCCTAAAAATTATCTGAGTTCACCATATAGCTTTATAGAAGCTAAGCGTTAATATGAATGTTCATTTTTTAAAATCGGATCGGTAGAACTGTAGTTACAGCGCAGAAATTTGCGTGCAAAATGCGTTTATTTTTGGCTGAAACGTTCATATCCGGAGACTTTGAATTTATTGCTCAAAAAATAAATTTATCTTTTGAATGCGTGGAGCGATTTCGATGAAACTTTAACTGGATACTTCTAGGAGTAATCCAAGCATTATAACGAAGAAAGATTTTTTTTATCTCGCTTGGTTCAAGAAATAATTAATAAAAATAACAAATAATTCTTGATTAAAATTTAATTATTTTCTTCACAAGGAATGATCCTAAAAATTATCTGAGTTCACCATGTAGCTTTATAGAAGCTAAGCGTTAATATGAATGTTCATTTTTTAAAATCGGATCGGTAGAACTGTAGTTACAGCGCAGAAATTTGCATGCAAAATGCGTTTATTTTTGGCTGAAACGTTCATATCCGGAGACTTTGAATTTATTGCTCAAAAAATAAATTTATCTTTTGAATGCGTGGAGCGATTTCGATGAAACTTTAACTGGATACTTCTAGGAGTAATCCAAGCATTATAGCGAAGAAAGAATTTTTTTTATCTCGCTTGGTTCAAGAAATAATTAATAAAAATAACAAATAATTCTTGATTAAAATTTAATTATTTTCTTCACAAGGAATGATCCTAAAAATTATCTGAGTTCACCATGTAGCTTTATAGAAGCTAAGCGTTAATATGAATGTTCATTTTTTAAAATCGGATCTGTAGAACTGTAGTTACAGCGCAGAAATTTGCGTGCAAAATGCGTTTATTTTTGGCTGAAACGTTCATATCCGGAGACTTTGAATTTATTGCTCAAAAAATAAATTTATCTTTTGAATGCGTGGAGCAATTTCGATGAAACTTTAACTGGATACTTCTAGGAGTAATCCAAGCATTATAGCGAAGAAAGAATTTTTTTATCTCGCTTGGTTCAAGAAATAATTAATAAAAATAACAAATAATTCTTGATTAAAATTTAATTATTTTCTTCACAAGGAATGATCCTAAAAATTATCTGAGTTCACCATGTAGCTTTATAGAAGCTAAGCGTTAATATGAATGTTCATTTTTTAAAATCGGATCGGTAGAACTGTAGTTACAGCGCAGAAATTTGCGTGCAAAATGCGTTTATTTTTGGCTGAAACGTTCATATCCGGAGACTTTGAATTTATTGCTCAAAAAATAAATTTATCTTTTGAATGCGTGGAGCAATTTCGATGAAACTTTAACTGGATACTTCTAGGAGTAATCCAAGCATTATAGCGAAGAAAGAATTTTTTTATCTCGCTTGGTTCAAGAAATAATTAATAAAAATAACAAATAATTCTTGATTAAAATTTAATTATTTTCTTCACAAGGAATGATCCTAAAAATTATCTGAGTTCACCATGTAGCTTTATAGAAGCTAAGCGTTAATATGAATGATCATTTTTTAAAATCGGAGCGGTAGAACTGTAGTTACAGCGCAGAAATTTGCGTGCAAAATGCGTTTATTTTTGGCTGAAACGTTCATATCCGGAGACTTTGAATTTATTGCTCAAAAAATAAATTTATCTTTTGAATGCGTGGAGCGATTTCGATGAAACTTTAACTGGATACTTCTAGGAGTAATCCAAGCATTATAGCGAAGAAAGAATTTTTTTTATCTCGCTTGGTTCAAGAAATAATTAATAAAAATAACAAATAATTCTTGATTAAAATTTAATTATTTTCTTCACAAGGAATGATCCTAAAAATTATCTGAGTTCACCATGTAGCTTTATAGAAGCTAAGCGTTAATATGAATGTTCATTTTTTAAAATCGGATCTGTAGAACTGTAGTTACAGCGCAGAAATTTGCGTGCAAAATGCGTTTATTTTTGGCTGAAACGTTCATATCCGGAGACTTTGAATTTATTGCTCAAAAAATAAATTTATCTTTTGAATGCGTGGAGCAATTTCGATGAAACTTTAACTGGATACTTCTAGGAGTAATCCAAGCATTATAGCGAAGAAAGAATTTTTTTATCTCGCTTGGTTCAAGAAATAATTAATAAAAATAACAAATAATTCTTGATTAAAATTTAATTATTTTCTTCACAAGGAATGATCCTAAAAATTATCTGAGTTCACCATGTAGCTTTATAGAAGCTAAGCGTTAATATGAATGTTCATTTTTTAAAATCGGAGCGGTAGAACTGTAGTTACAGCGCAGAAATTTGCGTGCAAAATGCGTTTATTTTTGGCTGAAACGTTCATATCCGGAGACTTTGAATTTATTGCTCAAAAAATAAATTTATCTTTTGAATGCGTGGAGCGATTTCGATGAAACTTTAACTGGATACTTCTAGGAGTAATCCAAGCATTATAACGAAGAAAGATTTTTTTTATCTCGCTTGGTTCAAGAAATAATTAATAAAAATAACAAATAATTCTTGATTAAAATTTAATTATTTTCTTCACAAGGAATGATCCTAAAAATTATCTGAGTTCACCATGTAGCTTTATAGAAGCTAAGCGTTAATATGAATGTTCATTTTTTAAAATCGGATCGGTAGAACTGTAGTTACAGCGCAGAAATTTGCGTGCAAAATGCGTTTATTTTTAGCTGAAACGTTCATATCCAGAGACTTTGAATTTATTGCTCAAAAAATAAATTTATCTTTTGAATGCGTGGAGCGATTTCGATGAAACTTTAACTGGATACTTCTAGGAGTAATCCAAGCATTATAGCGAAGAAAGAATTTTTTTATCTCGCTTGGTTCAAGAAATAATTAATAAAAATAACAAATAATTCTTGATTAAAATTTAATTATTTTCTTCACAAGGAATGATCCTAAAAATTATCTGAGTTCACCATGTAGCTTTATAGAAGCTAAGCGTTAATATGAATGTTCATTTTTTAAAATCGGATCTGTAGAACTGTAGTTACAGCGCAGAAATTTGCGTGCAAAATGCGTTTATTTTTGGCTGAAACGTTCATATCCGGAGACTTTGAATTTATTGCTCAAAAAATAAATTTATCTTTTGAATGCGTGGAGCAATTTCGATGAAACTTTAACTGGATACTTCTAGGAGTAATCCAAGCATTATAGCGAAGAAAGAATTTTTTTATCTCGCTTGGTTCAAGAAATAATTAATAAAAATAACAAATAATTCTTGATTAAAATTTAATTATTTTCTTCACAAGGAATGATCCTAAAAATTATCTGAGTTCACCATGTAGCTTTATAGAAGCTAAGCGTTAATATGAATGTTCATTTTTTAAAATCGGATCGGTAGAACTGTAGTTACAGCGCAGAAATTTGCGTGCAAAATGCGTTTATTTTTGGCTGAAACGTTCATATCCGGAGACTTTGAATTTATTGCTCAAAAAATAAATTTATCTTTTGAATGCGTGGAGCGATTTCGATGAAACTTTAACTGGATACTTCTAGGAGTAATCCAAGCATTATAGCGAAGAAAGAATTTTTTTTATCTCGCTTGGTTCAAGAAATAATTAATAAAAATAACAAATAATTCTTGATTAAAATTTAATTATTTTCTTCACAAGGAATGATCCTAAAAATTATCTGAGTTCACCATGTAGCTTTATAGAAGCTAAGCGTTCATATGAATGTTCATTTTTTAAAATCGGATCTGTAGAACTGTAGTTACAGCGCAGAAATTTGCGTGCAAAATGCGTTTATTTTTGGCTGAAACGTTCATATCCGGAGACTTTGAATTTATTGCTCAAAAAATAAATTTATCTTTTGAATGCGTGGAGCGATTTCGATGAAAATTTAACTGGATACTTCTAGGAGTAATCCAAGCATTATAGGGAAGAAAGAATTTTTTTATCTCGCTTGGTTCAAGAAATAATTAATAAAAATAACAAATAATTCTTGATTAAAATTTAATTATTTTCTTCACAAGGAATGATCCTAAAAATTATCTGAGTTCACCATGTAGCTTTATAGAAGCTAAGCGTTAATATGAATGTTCATATCCGGAGACTTTGAATTTATTGCTCAAAAAATAAATTTATCTTTTGAATGCGTGGAGCGATTTCGATGAAAATTTAACTGGATACTTCTAGGAGTAATCCAAGCATTATAGGGAAGAAAGAATTTTTTTATCTCGCTTGGTTCAAGAAATAATTAATAAAAATAACAAATAATTCTTGATTAAAATTTAATTATTTTCTTCACAAGGAATGATCCTAAAAATTATCTGAGTTCACCATGTAGCTTTATAGAAGCTAAGCGTTAATATGAATGTTCATTTTTTAAAATCGGATCGGTAGAACTGTAGTTACAGCGCAGAAATTTGCGTGCAAAATGCGTTTATTTTTGGCTGAAACGTTCATATCCGGAGACTTTGAATTTATTGCTCAAAAAATAAATTTATCTTTTGAATGCGTGGAGTGATTTCGATGAAACTTTAACTGGATACTTCTAGGAGTAATCCAAGCATTATAGCGAAGAAAGAATTTTTTTATCTCGCTTGGTTCAAGAAATAATTAATAAAAATAACAAATAATTCTTGATTAAAATTTAATTATTTTCTTCACAAGGAATGATCCTAAAAATTATCTGAGTTCACCATATAGCTTTATAGAAGCTAAGCGTTAATATGAATGTTCATTTTTTAAAATCGGATCGGTAGAACTGTAGTTACAGCGCAGAAATTTGCGTGCAAAATGCGTTTATTTTTGGCTGAAACGTTCATATCCGGAGACTTTGAATTTATTGCTCAAAAAATAAATTTATCTTTTGAATGCGTGGAGCGATTTCGATGAAACTTTAACTGGATACTTCTAGGAGTAATCCAAGCATTATAGCGAAGAAAGAATTTTTTTATCTCGCTTGGTTCAAGAAATAATTAATAAAAATAACAAATAATTCTTGATTAAAATTTAATTATTTTCTTCACAAGGAATGATCCTAAAAATTATCTGAGTTCACCATATAGCTTTATAGAAGCTAAGCGTTAATATGAATGTTCATTTTTAAAATCGGATCGGTAGAACTGTAGTTACAGCGCAGAATTTTGCGTGCAAAATGCGTTTATTTTTGGCTGAAACGTTCATATCCGGAGACTTTGAATTTATTGCTCAAAAAATAAATTTATCTTTTGAATGCGTGGAGCGATTTCGATGAAACTTTAACTGGATACTTCTAGGAGTAATCCAAGCATTATAGCGAAGAAAGAATTTTTTTATCTCGCTTGGTTCAAGAAATAATTAATAAAAATAACAAATAATTCTTGATTAAAATTTAATTATTTTCTTCACAAGGAATGATCCTAAAAATTATCTGAGTTCACCATGTAGCTTTATAGAAGCTAAGCGTTAATATGAATGTTCATTTTTTAAAATCGGATCGGTAGAACTGTAGTTACAGCGCAGAAATTTGCGTGCAAAATGCGTTTATTTTTGGCTGAAACGTTCATATCCGGAGACTTTGAATTTATTGCTCAAAAAATAAATTTATCTTTTGAATGCGTGGAGCGATTTCGATGAAACTTTAACTGGATACTTCTAGGAGTAATCCAAGCATTATAGCGAAGAAAGAATTTTTTTATCTCGCTTGGTTCAAGAAATAATTAATAAAAATAACAAATAATTCTTGATTAAAATTTAATTATTTTCTTCACAAGGAATGATCCTAAAAATTATCTGAGTTCACCATGTAGCTTTATAGAAGCTAAGCGTTAATATGAATGTTCATTTTTTAAAATCGGATCGGTAGAACTGTAGTTACAGCGCAGAATTTTGCGTGCAAAATGCGTTTATTTTTGGCTGAAACGTTCATATCCGGAGACTTTGAATTTATTGCTCAAAAAATAAATTTATCTTTTGAATGCGTGGAGCGATTTCGATGAAACTTTAACTGGATACTTCTAGGAGTAATCCAAGCATTATAGCGAAGAAAGAATTTTTTTATCTCGCTTGGTTCAAGAAATAATTAATAAAAATAACAAATAATTCTTGATTAAAATTTAATTATTTTCTTCACAAGGAATGATCCTAAAAATTATCTGAGTTCACCATGTAGCTTTATAGAAGCTAAGCGTTAATATGAATGTTCATTTTTTAAAATCGGATCGGTAGAACTGTAGTTACAGCGCAGAAATTTGCGTGCAAAATGCGTTTATTTTTGGCTGAAACGTTCATATCCGGAGACTTTGAATTTATTGCTCAAAAAATAAATTTATCTTTTGAATGCGTGGAGCGATTTCGATGAAACTTTAACTGGATACTTCTAGGAGTAATCCAAGCATTATAGCGAAGAAAGAATTTTTTTATCTCGCTTGGTTCAAGAAATAATTAATAAAAATAACAAATAATTCTTGATTAAAATTTAATTATTTTCTTCACAAGGAATGATCCTAAAAATTATCTGAGTTCACCATATAGCTTTATAGAAGCTAAGCGTTAATATGAATGTTCATTTTTTAAAATCGGATCGGTAGAACTGTAGTTACAGCGCAGAAATTTGCGTGCAAAATGCGTTTATTTTTGGCTGAAACGTTCATATCCGGAGACTTTGAATTTATTGCTCAAAAAATAAATTTATCTTTTGAATGCGTGGAGCGATTTCGATGAAACTTTAACTGGATACTTCTAGGAGTAATCCAAGCATTATAGCGAAGAAAGAATTTTTTTATCTCGCTTGGTTCAAGAAATAATTAATAAAAATAACAAATAATTCTTGATTAAAATTTAATTATTTTCTTCACAAGGAATGATCCTAAAAATTATCTGAGTTCACCATATAGCTTTATAGAAGCTAAGCGTTAATATGAATGTTCATTTTTTAAAATCGGATCGGTAGAACTGTAGTTACAGCGCAGAATTTTGCGTGCAAAATGCGTTTATTTTGGCTGAAACGTTCATATCCGGAGACTTTGAATTTATTGCTCAAAAAATAAATTTATCTTTTGAATGCGTGGAGCGATTTCGATGAAACTTTAACTGGATACTTCTAGGAGTAATCCAAGCATTATAGCGAAGAAAGAATTTTTTTATCTCGCTTGGTTCAAGAAATAATTAATAAAAATAACAAATAATTCTTGATTAAAATTTAATTATTTTCTTCACAAGGAATGATCCTAAAAATTATCTGAGTTCACCATGTAGCTTTATAGAAGCTAAGCGTTAATATGAATGTTCATTTTTTAAAATCGGATCGGTAGAACTGTAGTTACAGCGCAGAAATTTGCGTGCAAAATGCGTTTATTTTTGGCTGAAACGTTCATATCCGGAGACTTTGAATTTATTGCTCAAAAAATAAATTTATCTTTTGAATGCGTGGAGCGATTTCGATGAAACTTTAACTGGATACTTCTAGGAGTAATCCAAGCATTATAGCGAAGAAAGAATTTTTTTATCTCGCTTGGTTCAAGAAATAATTAATAAAAATAACAAATAATTCTTGATTAAAATTTAATTATTTTCTTCACAAGGAATGATCCTAAAAATTATCTGAGTTCACCATGTAGCTTTATAGAAGCTAAGCGTTAATATGAATGTTCATTTTTTAAAATCGGATCGGTAGAACTGTAGTTACAGCGCAGAAATTTGCGTGCAAAATGCGTTTATTTTTGGCTGAAACGTTCATATCCGGAGACTTTGAATTTATTGCTCAAAAAATAAATTTATCTTTGAATGCGTGGAGCGATTTCGATGAAACTTTAACTGGATACTTCTAGGAGTAATCCAAGCATTATAGCGAAGAAAGAATTTTTTTATCTCGCTTGGTTCAAGAAATAATTAATAAAAATAACAAATAATTCTTGATTAAAATTTAATTATTTTCTTCACAAGGAATGATCCTAAAAATTATCTGAGTTCACCATGTAGCTTTATAGAAGCTAAGCGTTAATATGAATGTTCATTTTTTAAAATCGGATCGGTAGAACTGTAGTTACAGCGCAGAAATTTGCGTGCAAAATGCGTTTATTTTTGGCTGAAACGTTCATATCCGGAGACTTTGAATTTATTGCTCAAAAAATAAATTTATCTTTTGAATGCGTGGAGCGATTTCGATGAAACTTTAACTGGATACTTCTAGGAGTAATCCAAGCATTATAGCGAAGAAAGAATTTTTTTATCTCGCTTGGTTCAAGAAATAATTAATAAAAATAACAAATAATTCTTGATTAAAATTTAATTATTTTCTTCACAAGGAATGATCCTAAAAATTATCTGAGTTCACCATATAGCTTTATAGAAGCTAAGCGTTAATATGAATGTTCATTTTTTAAAATCGGATCGGTAGAACTGTAGTTACAGCGCAGAAATTTGCGTGAAAAATGCGTTTATTTTTGGCTGAAACGTTCATATCCGGAGACTTTGAATTTATTGCTCAAAAAATAAATTTATCTTTTGAATGCGTGGAGCGATTTCGATGAAACTTTAACTGGATACTTCTAGGAGTAATCCAAGCATTATAGCGAAGAAAGAATTTTTTTATCTCGCTTGGTTCAAGAAATAATTAATAAAAATAACAAATAATTCTTGATTAAAATTTAATTATTTTCTTCACAAGGAATGATCCTAAAAATTATCTGAGTTCACCATGTAGCTTTATAGAAGCTAAGCGTTAATATGAATGTTCATTTTTTAAAATCGGATCGGTAGAACTGTAGTTACAGCGCAGAAATTTGCGTGCAAAATGCGTTTATTTTTGGCTGAAACGTTCATATCCGGAGACTTTGAATTTATTGCTCAAAAAATAAATTTATCTTTTGAATGCGTGGAGCGATTTCGATGAAACTTTAACTGGATACTTCTAGGAGTAATCCAAGCATTATAGCGAAGAAAGAATTTTTTTATCTCGCTTGG